>APFE031138723.1:444012-472008 GCA_000404065.3 Pinus taeda | reverse complement strand
ACATCCATACTTGACCTTTAAAATTATTCTTAAGACCTTAGAATAGGATTTCCATTTGCATTAGACACTTTAGGAGATCAACAAGAACAAAACCCCAAAACAAAATAAAATCTATAAAACAACGAAGTAAAAAAATGTTAACTAAGCACATATGGTGCACCACACTTCATCAGTTTACGATACCTGGATTGATAATTTATGTAGAGCAATTTAAGACGTTAAATTGACTATACATGAGAAGTGAGGCTGGATAGCTAGATTTGCTGAATTTTCCATAGGAACGGGTCAAGCTACATGAAGGGTTAGTAGGTAGCGATTCTGCAGTTATTTTAGGAAACTGCCCCAGAGACTAGTAGCCAAAACTGTGCAATTCGTAGAGGGAACGGCTACTTGGCTGTTGGGGTCGCTGGTAGCATAAAATACATAATTCCTGGAGGGAATTGACAATTGGCTACTAGGGGCTACTGGTAAGGACAGCTACACTGAGGCCGGGAGGCCAGCCTCCTAATCATACCTACGCAATTTTTGAGTTGAGATGACTGATGGGCAGCGGAAGGCCTACTCATGAACACCACACAATGTTTGAGATGAAAAGTTGGTCAACTATCGGGATGACTGACTGGGAAATTTGTGCAATTTTCTGAGGGAGATAGGGACGGGAACTTGGTGTTTGTCTGGCATGTCTGCACAATTTCCTTAGTCAGTTGAGTGGGTGAGGTCAATGGCCTCTACAAAATTGTTGAGGGGAGTCAGTCTTGTGGTGACTGTTAGGTCCAACTGTCTGGGTGGCTAGCATGAGAGTTCATTGAATTGCTTGCGGGAAACGTAGCTTGAAAAGACTAGCTTGGTGCTTCTGCACTGTTCTAGTTGACATTCGATCGAGTCGATGTTAGAGTGATGGTCTACCTGTCAGAGGGGAGTTTGGTCGTCAAACCTTTCAGCAAAAATGGCTAAGTGTTTGAATGATAGGAAGATGTATAGGTGATCATATGAACACACAATCACATGACTTGACAACGAAATGACCAAACTATCTAGACACACATGTTCAACATCACTGACCGATGATGTAAGTGACAAGTGTGACACTCGTGATTGATCATTCATTGATCGAGATGATGCTTACGCAACAGTGAATGTGACTTTGTGTGTGAGTGCGACAAATGCTTTCACAGCGAACAAAACAAGCACATATGAAGAGAAGACTTAAGCTTAACCAGAACATGGTTGCAAGCATGACTTAGACATCAACATGTAAAGACTTCAATGCAATTTACAAGCAAGGCAGATGTAAAGACTCACAGGAGCTCACGGAGTGAACCCTAGTGTGTGCAGTCATCAAGTGAAACTCTTCAAGGGAGGCTCTGAAATCATTGAAGGCCAAAATTTTGGAGGGTAGTTGTAGCCACTACAACACTTGGTGGCATACTATTAGAACTCCAACTTCTCTGTTTTGGTTCTTTACTAGCATAGGGCCTTGGTCTTTTGGGGAGTATTGAATTCCTGTTCAAGTTACTTCAGTTTCCCACTTACCGCATGGACATACATGGTTCACTTTTTGTAAGTTCATATTAGATCTCAGTGTTTTGAATCCAGGAAGGGTAGTTTAGCTGTCGAATTGAAGATTTTCAGAGTGTAAATTTTCATCTCTGGTGTTTCTTTGCTTCCAGGAGGCCTAGACAGTGCCCTGACAAAGTCACTCAGAAAAACATACATTGTTCCAATACCAGTGAGCCTGGTTAGTACCTCGGTGGAGTTGCATTCTTCACCTCTCCACGCAGGAAGCCTTTTTCTTCCTTCACCTTTGTATTTTTCAAGAGGACTGTGCATAAGCACTTATTTATTTTTGGGGTGAAAGAGGGATCCCGACTTATTGAGAGCGGAAGAGTTTGTTCCTTCAGAGAAGCATGTAAGACGTCTAACATAGGTTTCCTCATTTAGAATTCTCCTTCTCTATTTCTACTAGTTGGATGAGCTTGAACACACACAGCAGAAGGCTAAGTACAGGCACGGGGTTTCCTAGTGTGGACACAGGTTCATGGTTGGAACGAAGCTTCCCTTGCAGATGGTTCGTATTTTCCGTCAGGACTTCATCGGCCAAAAGTTACAACCAAGCATAGAGAAGGCAGACACAAGATTGGCCAAGTGCTGTAGTGTCATGAGTTTCCTCAAATTTTAGCCACGTGCTCTATTCAAAAGCTAGGACATAGTAGTCGGCAACACTTATTTCTAGAAACAATAATAGTAATATATCAAACAAACAAAATGAACATGAAAAAAAAAGTAAGAAAAATCAAACAAAGATAATAAGAAAAACAAACACAATGAAAACAAAAAGTAGCAAGCAGACTATGTGCATGGCATAGGCGTGACCCTACTGAAAATAATGCCTGAGCTCTTGGTTATTGATAGGAAGGTTGTCAATCCTCCTGTCTAGTGATCACAAATGATACTTGTATGGGCCAGGCTTCTCGTGAACTATGTATGAGCCAATCCACAGGGACTGGAACTTCGTATGTTTGCCTTTGTGTTCATGGGGCTTATCCCATTTTAGAACTAAGTCACCCATATCGAAGCTAGATTTCCTTACAGACATCTTATCAAACCACCTCTTGATACAGTTCTAGTTGATTGTAAATAATTTTTCTTTTTCTTTCATCCTTTCTTCGTGAAGCTTATGGAGGGCATCCATCCTACGTTGAATTAGCTGGAAAGACTTGCCTTTGGATTCCTGGGAAAGCTGAAGAGTAGGCAAGTAGATATTCGGTGGGAGGATGGCTTCATTATAGTAAACCAGGAAGTACAGTGAGGTATTCAAAGAGGGTTTAGGTGCTACACAATCATCTGATAGTGAATTCGTTAGGGAAGTATTTCAGTTACGCTGCTAAGAGAAAATGGTCTTCTTGATTATACGGATGAGGTTTCTATTCATAGACTTTGCTAGACCGTTTCCTTGGAGATAGTAATTTGATGAATGCTTTAGCACAATACCATTATGTAATGCAAAGTCATAGAGTTTCAAGAACGAAAAGTAAGTTGCATTATCAAAGACAAGTGATACCGGAACGATGAAGAGTGAGATGATATTCTGCTAGATGAAGTTGATGACCTCCTAGTCATTCACTTGTTTGAGTGGAACTACATCTTTTGACTGCGTAAAGTAGCCAGTTGCTATTAGGATATAGTGGTGTTGTTTTGATGAATGAGGGAAAATTTCCCCAATGATGTCTAGGCCCCAGTGTTGGAATGGTTTAGTCACTGTAACAGGGTGCAGTGGGGTTGTTGATCTTCGTATTTTTCCAACACATCACTGATAGACCGGGCACTTGCTGGCATAAGCGTGCGCATCTTTGAACAATGTGGGAAAATAAAAACTGGCTCACATAACCTTTGTGCAGCGGTATTTCCCACAAAGCGACCCCTGGTGGGTCCGTCATGAAGATCTTGAAGTACCTTCTCTGATTCTTGTGCCTCTAGGCACCTGAGCAAAACTCTGATTACTGTGCTTTCTGTAAAGCACTCCATGCATCAACTTATATGCTAAGGATTTCAAGCACAATTCCCTCTTCTATCTAATAGAAAAGAGAGAGGGTATGGTGCCATGCTCAAGCAACTGGCATACATCTATGTACCAAGAGGTTCCATTTTCCATGGGTGTTTCTCACCTTACGTCATATGTCTCAATCTCCTGCTCCCAATCGGTGAGATATTCTTCATTCTCTGAAGCATGTACTACTTCTACTGCAAGTTTGCAGAGCCCATGTCCTTTGATCATGTGCACTGGCTTTAAATCAAGATCATATTCTTGCAAGTCTGTCATCCAATTTTCACATCGTTCTCCCAGCTCATGTTGTACTAGAAGTGTGTGGACTGCTGGATGGGGAATGAAGACTATCCAGTGGTTCTTCAGCAAGTAGGGCCTGAAGTGTTTCACCACCTTGTAAACTACATAAGCTTGCTTGTCAATGGTGGGATAATTGAGTTCTCATCCCTGCATGATTGCACTCATGAAAGAGATGGGACACTCATCATTAGCTTCATCTTTTTGAGTGAGTACTACAGCTAGTGAGTTATCGGAAGCGAACATGTATAGCAATAAATATTTCTTGAAATATGGGCTGTAAAGTGTAGCTAATTTTTCAATGGCCTACTTAATTTGAGTGAATGCATACTTTTCTTTCTTAACCCAGTTGTACACTACATCCTTCTTGATCATGTCCTGCATGGGCTTGACTATCTGCACATAATCCGAGATGAACTTCTGGAGGAAGTTTATCTTGCCCAAGAAGGACTACATGGATTTCTTATGGACTGGGTGAGGAATCCATGTGATGGCTTGGGCCTGGTCCAGATCCACCTTTATCCCTCTCTTGGCAACGATGTGTCCGAGGAGGTTTCCTTCTGACGCAACAAATACACTCTTCTTGGGATTCAAGGGAATCCCGTATCTTTGGCATCACTCAAAATTTTTCTTAAGATGATGTATGTGGTAGTCTCATCTTCTTCAGAATGCAGTCACATCATTGAGGTATACTAGCATGGTCTGCCCATAGTGTGTTGAAATCTGGCACTTGCGTTTACAAACCCAAACGACATTCGTCTATAAGAGAACGTACCCCACTTGGTATAGAAAGTAGTTTTGAGTCTGTCTCGTTTTTCTACCAGAACTTGATTGTATCCTGAGAAACCATCAAGGAGAGAGAACATCTATGCCCCAAATACTGTTTGAAAAATATGGTTCGTAGATGACACAGGGTAGTTGTCTTTGTCTAAGGCATAGTTTATGTTGTGAAAATCGACACACAAGCAGATTTCCCCATACCTCTTTTGCATAGGCACAAGGTTTGATACCCAAGTGGAATGCTAAACTTTGTATATGATACATGCATCCAATAGTTTAGTAAGATCCTTCTGTATGAGGGGTTCAAATGATGGATGTACTTTTCTCCGCTTCTGTTGATATGGATTGACCCCTTCCTTGATTGGAATGATATGTTGGATGATCCACGTGTCATAATTTTTCTGGTCATCGTACATCCACATGAACACATCTCGGTACTATTTCAACAAGCAGATAAAGGCTTGCCTCTCTTGCTATGTACAACATGTACCAAGATTGACAAACTTTAGATTATGTTCTATTCCCAAGTTTATCAGTTCGTGCCTCATCGTTGAACTGTGGTTCTTGTTGTTCCTTGGCCCTTGGAACCATTCTTGTAAGTCATATAGATTTTCCAATGATGCCACACCTTTTGTGATAATGTGGCCTTTCATGTTGCTAGCTTTTGCTTGCAGAGAGTAGTCGTGCTCGTCATCGTCTATTGCTGCATCTTTGAAAACATTAGTGTTGTCCATAAAATGTAGTATTTGTTGATCATTATTAAACATGTGTAAGTTAGTTATGTTGTCTAGGATAGATGGTTTATACAAAATTTCAATAGTAAATCTATCCTTAATCGGTGACATTCTCAAGGCTACATTTGCCAGTGCATTGGCAATTGCATTACGCGCACATGGTACAATAATGATATTAAATGCTTGGAAACTTGAGGTTAGTCGACATAACTCTTCTTGGTAACCTTTGAGATGCAATGATAAATAGTGAATAGTGTTACGTAGCTGCCGTACCACTATCTCTGAATCACCTACCACTTTGAGAATGACCACATTGAGGTTGATGGCTTTCTACAAGCTGAACACGAGTGCTTCATATTATGCTACATTATTCATGCACTCAAACTCTAAGTGGCTTAACACTAGATGATTCCTATTGCAAGGGTTGATCAAAACCAACCTGACTCCTGAGCCATCCTATGTCTTTGACTCATTGAAGTACATAGTCCAAAACTCATCTACACATGGACCACTTGATGTGCTAGTACTATCACTTCTATTGTTGTTGCTACTACTATTATTGGTACAATGTGTTGTACAGGTTTCATTACCATCAGTTTGGAAAGGAAGGAGTCTGAACTGTGTGTCTGGTGGGGTTGGAGCTGGCCATGCAGGATAATACCCCAATATTCTCTCAAGGAGGCAGTTGCCAAATATGAGTTCTATGAAAGCCAATGGTTCATTTTTGCCATTGGTGGGAGTGACATTATGCTCCATGTACTTCTTAGATTATATCAGGATTTGGTTGCACTTGCCCTTGTATAGAAGCCAGGTGTGAAACCATTCTGTAGAAAAATATTCATCTAGCTTGCTGGACCAGTCTCTGCTGAGTAGCATGCCATATGCTTCTAGTATGTCCACAACAACTATGTTGATGCATTGGTGGACTCGACTATCATGGGATAGTCAGATGATCACATCTCGTAGTTCACCAATGGCTGGCACTAATGTTCTATCAAGTTCAATGATTCTCGCGGATGTTTTGCTCCATTGTGCATTGATCTTCTTTGTAATGGACAGCAGCATAACATTGGTTGTCACACTAGAATCAACCAAAAAATTGTGACCATTGCAGTTGAAAATTTCAAAAGATAGCAAGAATGGGGGGCAACCTAAGTGTGCTTCTTCCATTCGGAATGTATCGAGCATAGTGGAAAGTGATTCGGGAGATGTTCTTGCTCCCCTGCTAGTAGAGGCTATGTTTTCTGTCGTTTTCTGTCCCAAAGAACGCAATGGGATATCTTGCTGACTTTGGATCTTATCCAACTCGAACAAATTGATGTTTGATCAATTTTTCTTCATATCATAAAACATTTTGTAATCTAGAGTTGGTAGACTCACCGAGGTGTCCGGGGTAAAACGAGTGTTTGTGTTATTCGAGGGAATGTTGTGTAGCTTGCTGCTCATAGATGTGTTTTTGTCTGCTGCTGTCCTCCCAAACTTGCTCTGTGTTTTCTGTTTTGGGTCGACTGGTGGATTGGTCTTCCTTATCAACAGTCTAACATTTTCTTGCATTCCCCAAGTGTGGTGGGATCCCCTTTACTCCTAAGATTGTAATGGTCAGTTTTTTTCAAGGTTGTCTCTCGGTGTTCATATTTGCCATTGTTTCTGAGCATTGATACACATTCACCACATGCTCAAATCCTGGTAGCTCATCAGGTGCAACCTCTTCATCATCTTCTGTGTCTTCTAGTTGCTCCAACATACTACTTCCCGCATCGAGTGTACGACTGCAAAAGTCATTTGTGACTCGCTTCCATCTTGAACAAGAGTTCCCAAGACATTGTTCTTTGTGGAAAGAACAGAATTTCGGATTGGCACACTATTCGAGTTGGAACATAGGCTTCTGCGCAGTTTTTGAAACAAACTGGTTATTGCTTGATGCGTGCTTGCTTGTCTCTCCCTAGGCAGGTGACTGCTTACAAATGTGTACGTCTTATGTTGTTTGAGTTCGGACATTTTAGTGGTCAAGCTCTTGAAAAGACAAGTGAGGGTCTCAATGTTGATTGCTTCCTTGTCTCTACCCTCTCTTGTTGTTCCTTGGGACTTCCTACTTGCATCCTTGGAGTCTTTCACCAATTCATCATCCTTGATGAATCCTACTGCACGCAGGTCCTTTTCAACAGTGGTATCATCTTCACAATTCTCCAATAGTGTTGGCTTCGCAGCTCACTTGATGAAATACGCAATGTTGGTTGGTAGTACGAACGTGTAGTACTCAGTGGTGATGGAGTCATAAGGCATAGTGTCTCCTGCAAACTTAGTCAATATATGTGTAAACCTCGGATTGAAATATTTTGCTTTCTCTTTTCCCTCCATATTGAGGTTTCCCAATTCTTTGAGTAGCATGGTTGGGGTCTTGTCATCAACAAACATTTCAAGGAACATTCGTTTGGAAGAACCCTAGTTCTATATGGAGTTGGGTGGGAGGCTGTGATACCAAGTAGCTATGCGACCATCTAATGTACATGGGAACAATCTACATGCTACATCATCATAATGTACCTCAAGGGTCTGCAGTTGTAGGTAGAAGTTGTCTAAGTGCTCTTTCACCGTTACCACGTTGTCAGGGTCAAACTTGATGTTCATTCTCTCTGCTCACCTTAGCATCTTGTGCAAAATGGCTGGGAGGGCCAATGGTCCCTGAGTCATCCATTCGACATTTGGGTCAACCATCTCTTCGTCTTCTTCGTCCTCTTCCTCTCCTTTGGAGTTTGATGGTTCTGACTCTGAGTATGTTAATTCATCTTCGCCTCTACCTCTTTCACTGGCTTCCCCTCTGAAGTTCGATCCCAATATCACAAAAGTGTCTTGTTCACCTTGCTGGAAGATTGGAGGTTCCTTTCCATCTTCGATAGCATCTTCTAGACCTTCAAGTGTGGCAAGGGATGCTTCTTCCATTGATGATACAACAACTCCTGTGGGAGTGGCTTTGCGCTTCCTCACTGCACATGGAAGATGCCATCTATCTGGGATGAATTTGACTACTTTCACGAGTTGGTGAGTGATGGGATGAACAGAGTGAAGGTGTTGATATGGAGTCTCATGTTCAACACTGGGAGGTGAGGAGTAAATAATCGTAGAGTTGCGTGTAGGTGAGAGGGAGTGCAAGTTACTGCCTCAACTAAATGATTGATGAGTGAGTGTGAGGGGAATTTCAGCCATGTACAACTAGCCTCCCTCATTCTAGTGCCAGAAATGTTGACGGTGCTCGACCCGCCAATATTCAAGGGATCACCCCGGTATGAAGTCCCAACTAGACCTCACACCGTTTGGTGTGGGAGTCCCATCTAGTATGATGGCCTGATTTCCATTGTCTTAAGGATTTTCCTCAACTCTTTCTTGTCAGCACAAGAGAGTGGTTCAATTTGTCTTTGAGAAGTGAGGTTCACATGCCTGGAGAGTGTAAGTGTCACTTGTGTCAATGGTTCTTTCACTATCGAGGGAAAGTGTGAGGGTGAGTTCCAGGTCGATTGGGAGCAGTCCCAACACTGCTAGGAACACACAAAACAATAGGACGTGCATAGCTTCTAGTGAAGTAGTCCACACAGATGCGGAAGTAACAACATACAAGGTGAGATAACATGTACAACACTCATGGAGCATTCCAAATGAGTGCAACGGTTGTTACAACAAGCTTCATGTGAAAGGTGTGTCTGATTTTTGAGAGAGAAGTGTACATGGGTGAGACAATGTTAATAGTATATACAACATGTTTCCATTAATATATTATGCATTACAATAAATGAAGCAGTTCAAATATAAAACACAGGATAAGGCAACACACATTACAAGTGTTAAAGATCAGTCTTAAAACAAACACAATACATGTGTGAAAACGTGTTGGCTTGTTAGCAGGCTTTTGAATTAAGTGAAATTTCCAAGACACATCACTACAACATACATCACTAACCTCAAGTGCGGGGTGTTGGAGCCACTACTTACTCCTCAAAGAAAATATTGCATGCTCTCTTGGCTATGTGAGAGGAGCTGAGGTGAAAATTCCTATTCATGTACAAATGAGGGGGTATTTATAGCCAAGGGTGAAACTGACCCTTGTGGATATTCAACTACCCTCATGATCGTTTGACTTTCATGAATTTTTGACTTACATGACTCTTTGTTCAACAAGTGGGTCTCTTGGACTTCTACGTTACATCACATTGATTGACAACAAGCCCATATTGGAGATGTGGGTGACATGACTCATGACGTGACTCAACATGACTTGACATGAAAATGCTGGTACATTCGTGCTGCTACTGGAGTATTATCAAGCTATAGTGCTACTGGGTGATGGATGTCTTCATGGTGTATCATAGCTTCACCTACTCATGGCGAAGTGCGAGGAGCCTTCGATGGTCCTTGGTTCACTTGATGAAGCTTTAGCATGTTTTTCCTTGCTTGCATGCTGGAAGGCTTGATAGGCTCATCTGTTCATGAAGGTGCATGTTCGTCACGTTCGCCCACTTTGCATGCTTCGTTCATTCGTCTGTTGCTGAACATGTCATTTTGCATGTGCTCCCTTCATTCATCACATTCATTGTCTTGTCATATTTGTTGGTGTACCTGTACCTGCAGTCACTCATGACGAGATGAAATCAAATCTAAAAAATCTTAGTCTACCATGGCATATGATCATTTTGGATGCAGGTGACAAGGAGAGGTAGTAAGGTTGTGAAGCAGGATGATGGCTCCAGGCACTGCTAATGAAAACTGCGCAAGAGTCACTGAGTGATGGAGATGGGCAATATAAGTTGATAGTGACTATCTAAGAGGTCTAGCTAAGTTGGGAAGAAAAATTGCACAAATTTTGGGAGGGATAGTCTGGGCTACTGGAAGGCAAGGAAAGAATGCTCTATGCATTTTTTAGAATGAATGAGCAGCAAGGATGGACAACTAGTTTTGCAGAATTTTTGAGAGGAACGGTCAGGCTACATGAAGGGTCAACATGCATGGATTGTAGAGTTTTTTGGGGGAACTACACAAGGGACTGGTAGCCAAAACAATGCAATTCCCATAGGAACTTCCATTTGGTTGTTGGTCACTGATAGCCAAAACTGCACAATTCCCAAAGGGAACTGCCAGTTGGTTTTTGGGGTCACTAGCAGCAGAAACTATGCAATTCTTGGAGGGAATTGACATTTGGCTACTAGGGACTGTTGGCAAGAAAAACTACATTGAGGCTAGGAGGCTGGATTTCTAATCATCTCTGCGCAATTTCTGAGATGAGTTGACTGATGGGTAGTGGAAGACCTGCTCATGAACATCACGCAATTTTTAATATGAATAGTTGGTCGATTATCAAGATGACTGCCTAGGAAAACTGTGTAATTTTATGAGGGATACAGTAATGGGCACTTGGTGTCTGTTTGACCTATCTGCGCAATTTCCTCAGTCAGTTGAGTAGGTGATTTTAGTGGCCTCTATGAAATTTTGATGGGAGTTAGTCCTGGGGTGACTGCCAAGTTTGACTGTCTAGGTGGCCAACATGAGAGTTGATTGAATTTCTTGTGGGCAAAGAAGATTGAAAAGACTAGCTTGGTGCTTTTATGCTATTCTAGTTGATAGTCAATCAAGTCGATGGCAGGTTTATGGTCCAACTGTTAAAGGGGAGTCCATTGGTCATAACTTTTAGTAAAAATGGATAATTGTGTGAATGATCAAAATATGCATAGGTTATCATACGAATAAACACTCACATGAATTGACGATGAAATGACAAAACCATCTAGACACACATGTTCAACATGACTAACCGAAAGTGTAAGTGACAACCGTGACACTCTTGATTGATCATTTGTTAATCAAGACGATACTTGTGCGACAGTGAATGTGGTTCCATGCGTGAGTGCGACAGATGATTTCATAATGAACACAACAAGCACATACGAAGTGAAGACTTGAGCATAACCAAAACATGGTCACAAGCTTGACTTAGACATGAGCATGTCGAGACTTGAATGCAATGAGAAAGCAAGGTAGATGTAAAGACTCACATGAGCTCATGGAGTGTTTACAGTCATCAAGTGAAACTCTTCAAGGGAGGCTCTAAAATTGGTGCAGGCCAAAATTTTGGAGGGCGGTTGTAGCACTACAACACATCCATAAAAAAATGGAGAGATAGGGAGGGTTAAAAAGATTCTTGAGGATGTATGTCATGCATCACGAGAGGAAGTGGGAGGAGTATCTTCAACTAGTAGAGTTTACATATAACAATGGGTATCATGATTCCTTGAAGATGATTCCATTTGAGGCTCTTTATGGGAGAAGTTGTAATACTCCTATCATTTGGAGTGATTCAGTGAAAAAAGTGTTGATTGGACTGGATATGTTGGTCGAGATGGAGCAGTAGATGTTGGTTATTAAGAGGAATTTAAAGGTAGCACGGGATATGAAGAAGAGCTATGAGAATCAACATATAGAATTCAAGGATTTTCCGGTTAGGGAGAACTTGTACTTGTGCATCAAGCCCAAGAGGAGCTCCTTGAGGATTGGGTCATGTGCCAATTTGGTACCTTGATATTGTAGGCCTTTTGAGATCCTTGAGAGGATTGGACCAGTGGCATATAGACTTGCACTACCACAAAATTTGAAATTCCATCATGTTTTCCATGTTTGAGTAATTAAGACATATGTGCAGGATGTTGATCATGTCATTGAGTGATCTATCTTTCAAGTCAAACCAGAGGAAGAATTCTAGCTAGACCCTCAATGCATATTGTAGCAGTAACAACTCACACTGTAGAACTGAGTAATAGAGCATGTTAAAGTTTGGTGAAAGCACTTTGGGCTTGATGAAGCTACATGGGAGATCGATCATAAGATGTGGGAATTTTATACTTCATTATTTGTTGGTTAAAGAAAATGAGTTTTTGGTATATATACATAAATGGTTTTTGTAAATATCACAATCAGTTGTGTTATAAGGCTCCCATAAGTGGTATGTTTATTTTTTTTTTCAGCAAGATGTGATTGTAAATACTCCATCAAGCTATGTTTTAAAGCTCCATAGGAATTATATTTTGTTCTAAGTGGTTTGTTGGTCATAGGTGTCATAGAACATCGAGGACAATGTTCCCTTAAGGGGGAGGGGTTCGCAATGGCCTTGGGTTAAAGTTTCATGTCCTAAAGGATATTAGAGGAAAAATAATAAGACCAATCTCATGGGACATGTATTCCAAGATGAATGTTGGGCAAACATTGTAGTGTTGTCACTTTTGGTTTATTAGTGGATATGGAAATTGGAAAAGGAATTCGAAACAAAAAAGAGGCAATAATTGGCATTTAATTATGAAAATAATGAAAATAGGAGAAAAGGGAGATGAAAAGACACAAATATGCATGCAAGGGAGTTAGAGGACAAATGGCAGAAAATGAAAGAAAAGTGGGACATCAATGATAAAAAGGCATCAAAGAAACAATTTACAGATTTTGGTCAGTTTATTTTTGGTTGTCATTCACTCTTGAACATGTAGAGCATTCTTAGGGAACTATAGCATTCACTTAGATTTGGAGAAAGACAAGAAAGAAAACAAAGGAAGGAAAAGGACAAGCAAATGATAGAGAAGGGAAGCAAGGAGAAGGGTGGATCAACAACTTCAGCAAGAAGATCTTGCAGGTAGCACGTTGCATGTGTGATTTCCTTGTTGGGATGTGAATGCATGGTACATGAATTTGTTTACTTGGTTCATTTGGTTTCATTGGCATGGGTTTTTCCTTGTTTGAAAGTGGTTTCAGCCTTGCCTTTCCATTTTTTGGATGGCCATGGTGTGATGGGATTCACTCTTGGTTGAGCTTTGGATTGTTAGAAGGTTTTGGAACTAGGTGAGGTGACCTCAAGAAAATCCTAAGGGTTGGGGCTGGAGATGGTTTTCTCTAGGAACCCCCCATTAGGTGGGTGGAGACAAAAATTTCCTCAAGGTATGATGAAGTAATTATGAGGAATGCAAGCTTGGTTGGTTTTATGATCTTGTGACCGGCTTAGGTGAGATCATGGTTACTTGAGGGTGGAGGTGGTTTAAACTATGGAGTCCATGTTTTGTTATGCCTTGGTTTATCCCATGAGATCCCACATTCATACTTGGAGTATGGGACAAAGATGATGGGCTGGAAGAAATATTTGGTTTAACCCAATCTATTATAGGGTGGTAAATGGAAGTCCCCGACTTTGTTGGATTTGGCATAAGTTAATATGGGATATTATTCTAATGTAATTAATGAGCACAAATACTTGGTATTATGATGATTTTATGGTTGATTCATCATGGCTGCTATTCTAATTATATGTTGGTTATATACTTGGTTATATGATGTGCTCTAGCTATGGCTCTTGTTCATGATTTGATAGTTTACTGAATGGTTGATGAATGCATGGGCTAAAAAGTGTTATTGCAACTAGCTTCAGAGGGAATTAAGCCTTCTTGGTGATTCTTAGGTGAGTTTCATAAGTTTATGATCAATATTGATTCATCACTTGTAGCTTATATGTTTATCATGTTTTTGACAAAATGTATATTATGCACTAAACATGTTTTGGTCAAGGCCTTGTTCAAGGTTTGAATGATTAACCTTGTTATCATGTTAATTATGTTTTTGGAAACTTACAGGTAGTTATGGGTAGTGGTTTGGATGCTTTCATGAAAAAGTTGCATACATCTCGCGACTGCATGCGCGGAACATGGAGATTTTTGGTCATAATCGCATGAAGATAGGATTATGGGTGTGGTTGGAGCCACATGACCACATGAACAATGTGTTAAAGGTGTGCTTGGGGTGTTATGCTCATAAAAAACAGTTATAGCTCATAAATTGATCACTTGGGGTGGTTTTCAGGCTCTTAGGTGGTCTCTAGTCTTTGAGGGATGTTAGTAAGTTGTCGGATTATAGGCCCCACTTCCATCACTAGAAATCGGAGGCTGGGTCATGCATAGAAGCACTCAACTCATGTATACCCCAAAGATTTTGTCAAAGTGGGTAAATGTAGGAGGAGGTGTTACACCTATTATGTTCCTTTTTTTTACCAAGTTTTAAATTCTACCTCGTACTTTCATATTATTTTTTATGCAATAGTGAAGATCTGTATTCAATTTGCATTTTATCTAAAAATGGAAGGCGAATATTTATTTTTGATCGAATATTTTTTTCATATGTGCACTTTCCAAGATTCATGATTATATCTTTACTGATGGTGGTTTACCAAGTGTAGTTTAGTTCATGCACCAAGTATAGTTCATGCACTTATTTGGTGTTTGACATATTGGCACACTTTTGCGAGATAACCGAGAGATGGTTTATGTCAAAAATGATGTTTTAGTGCTCCCAAATGAGTTAAACCACACTCAAGTCACATGTGTGGATTTCTAGAAACTAATTAATGCTTTAGCCCAAATTCACAACAATTTTCAAACAACAAACTTCCTCCTCTATTTTCGTGCAGATGAGGGAGCATCTAAAAATTCTAGGACACGTGTATCGTTCCTAGTATGGAAAATTGAGTACCACAGAGAGGATTTTCCAAAATTCTCCATGGTTTCGGAGATATAAAATGTTCCTTGGGGCCAATTTATTAAAAACACACAATTTTCTAAAATTTTTGAATCATTAGGGGAATGTTGAGGTCTAAAATGGGCCTCCTAAGGGAATTATAAAATAATAGTGGAAATAATGAAATAATATTAGATTACATCATCAAATTTTAGAGGGAAAAAATAAAAAACTACTTTTTCAACTTATCTCCCTATGGGTTTACTCAAATTTTGAGCAGGAACACTTGTTGGATGCAAAATTTGGTTTCCCATCTAAGAAGTACCCGTGTTGCATATTTTTGATGGACCCTGTTACATGAAAAACATGATTGCAATCACAATTTTTTTATGTATTTCTCATTTTTCATGTAGCGTCGTCCACCAAAAGTATGAAAAATGGGTACTATTTGGATGAGGAATTTAATTTTGCATCCAACGAGGACTCCCACTTCAAATTTATGTAAAACATTAGGGAGATAAGTTGAAAAGTAGTTTTATCATTTTATTATTTTTTAATCCTTTTACTTTTTTCTCCAGAAATGGTGAATCATCCCCCATGGTTGATATCATCATCTTGAATCATATTGGTTCTTATAAAGTTTATTTTGGTTGTACATTTTTATTAGGAGGCCCATTTTAGACCTCAAAATTCCTCTAATGCATGCTCAAATTTGAAAAAATGGGTTTTTATATATTAAATTCTTACTATAGCATATATAAAAACGTCAGGATAGCCTATACTAGAGGAGAGGATGATATTCCAGTCTTATATTATTAGTTGAGACTCTAGGTCAACTCTGTTTTTGGATGTTGGACTCTACCCTCTCCATGCAATGTAAATAACTGAACAATGTTTTTAATAGAAATACTACATGCCAAGTTTTATATTTTAGGTGTTATGCAATTCACGACTCTGTAAATTGATCTCTTTTAGGAAGAAATGAGTTGATTTGGAGGCCCCCCCAACCCAGCTCGTTGTTCTCTCTCATTTCCATTTTCTCCTTGATCATTTGCATGAATAGGTTTTATATTTGCATTTTAAAATCTAATATGTTGACTCGTATTTTTATTTTTAGATATGGAAACATATTGAATGACAAACCTCTGTTGGTATTTGTATGCTTTGGTTAGGATTTTGAATGAAATCAGGAATGTTTTATTAATAGATGCATCAAACACTACAATCTGGAGCATGTGTTTAAAGAACCAATCTATAACCTATCAATATTATTGTGAACATTGTGAGATTTTATAGCTTTGTTTCATGAGAAAATAGTGTACATGGTGATGTTGCTTATTGGAATTTGTGAGACAGAGATAATTTAATACAACTATCTATTTACGTTGTCTTCTTCCCTTTACAAGAATCACGTTCAAAATTAATTTGAGGAAAATTCAAATTACACACTTAAGTTTTATATTTAGGTCTCTATGATTGTTGGTTATACCTATGGCTTCAACTTGAGAATTGGTGGGATGATTTGCATTGTGAACTTGCCATTATATTTGAATCTACTTTTTCCTTTATATATATTAAATTTAAAAGGGAATTTGAGCATAAAGGAGTTTTGAAGAAGAATATAATTTTAGAATTGGATAAAAATATCTACTGTGAAATTTTTAGATCAAAAACTATTGCTACAATTCCTTATTAATTTTGCCATCTCAAGGAAAAATTATCTCCTTTAGACAATCTTCCTCATCAAGGAAGACCCCTAATATACCTTGGAAGAATTTAATTTGATTAAGGAATAATATATTTTTAATATGAAAACCCACATGTCTAGAAAAGGACAGGTCGGCCCAAAAGAGAAATTGGACACCACTAAATGGATATAAATACAAGTCAAGTGACCCTCATTTGGACATCATTCATCATTCTTCTTTCCTTTATTTGGCTCACACAGATCTGAGGTTGTTTTATAGAACTTGGTTCGCACACGTTCAAAATTATAGGGTCATAAACTTGCACGTGTGATTAGGGTTTTTGGTTCTTAGCGACAGGGTTGCCACAGGAGATTTTCAGTTGCAACTGCATGCATGCAAGATTATTCCTACGGTTGGAAGGTTTCAACTGTATGCATGTACACTCTCTTTGTGCAGCTCAAAAATAGGATTTTATTTTTACAATTGACCGCAGATCATGAAAGTTTACCACAAATGATGACAATAGACCGTAGGCTTCTGAATCATGATATTGATCAACATTATTGGTGGGTTCATATTTGAGATATTTTTTGGTTGACTTTTTCTGGATAGTATTGTGGATAAATAATTAGATTATTGCATTCTCTCTTTGTTGAAACATTCAAGAAAAACTAATAAGAATAATAAATTGAAAGGGCTTCCCCCCTTGTGGGGTTTTTCCCTCGTCTCCAACCAATCCTAGTGTCTCTATATGTGAATGATTCTCTTCTATTGTTCCTTTATGTTTTTCTACATTGATGGTGGTGTTTTTCATTCTATATAATTGCATGTGTTGTTGAATAATGTTATGATGTTGTGGGGAAAATCCAATGTGTAAATAATGAAATGAAATTATCTAAAGAAAATAAAAATATATTCCTAAGAAAAACTAACATGTATCAGAGTTGGGTTGAATAAAATTTATTGAGATCACCCTTTAGAAGACACCTTTGATGAAAGCAAGAGAAGATGTAGGAGACATAAAAGAATGAAGGGGACCCTAGTCAATTTGGTTATTAGGATTTAATGGATATCATGGGGTTAGGGTTTGGAAAAAACCCTGGGATAATATAAAGGCTCAAGTTTTGTTGTTTTGAAACCCTAGCATGATTAATATGAAGTTTTTCTAGCACTTGTGATAGGGTTGGTGTAACCCTAGTTGGGTTAACCTCAATTAGGTCTAGTTTTTGGTGAAGTCAATTGGAAATATTGAAGGAAACATTATTATATGGATGATAAGTACTAACGCTCGGAGGCTGGTTCAAGAGGGAGATGATCACCTCTCATTAAAGATAAGTAAATTTTATATTTATGTTATTTCTTTGTGATACTAGACTTATTATTTTGATTATTTCTTATACTTCCTGCATGAATATTAGAGTATGTGAATAGTTTTAACCTCTAGATGATATGTGATAAGAAGATCCTTCTTGAGGATCATCTAAGGTGCAGGAAAAGAAATCTAGTGCAGGAAGAGAAGAGCTAGTGTTAGAAAAGGAAAGAAGTACCTCATGAGAATCTTTGAAAAATTCTAAAGTAGCATCCAAAAATTACAATATGCAAGTGCTACAGGTGCCACAGACAAATCAGTTGAAAAGGTATATAAATACTACAAGGAATGTAAGTTGTAATATTGGATGGAAAGGTAATCCATCAGGTATGAAAATAATATCACCTTCATGCACACATATGAATGTATGTTTGATTTCTGACACATGTGATATATTGATACTCTTGATATTCAACAAGTATCTTACATTTTTAGACATGGATTTGATAAAGTTGACTAGATACATTGATTTTTATATATGGTAACTTGATACTATTATTAATTCTTATGATCGGTATGGTAATCCTAATACTCACAATCTTCTTGGTGATCTTAGTTAGTTTTGATAAGTTTAGTAAACTAGATGCTCAGACTTGATGTTTGAGTAATGCAAAGAAGAACTGATGTTGTGATTATAATTCTTGTAGTATGAGGATACACTTGTTAACTACCCTAATTATATGACACTAACCTTTAATAAATATTTGATGACATGTACTTGAAGTAGTAGATGATGATTTAGTATGACTATGATGAATATATGTTTTAGAACCTGATACAATTTGGCTCAATTATCTAACATTTTTGTTAATGCATAACAATATTATGATAAAGAGGTTGATGTTCTAATTAATTTTTATTGAAGTGGCTTCCCATACAGAGGGAGAAACTCTCCATAAGATTCCAACACCTATTATTCTTTCAGTAAATGAATAGAATACACTTGACTATTGAAGTAAGGATTATGGACATGAATAACCGTCTGATGTTGTTGAAAAAGTTTTGGAAAGTTCTGATTTGAGCAGAGAAGGTTTCTCCTAGTCCAAGCCCCAGTCGTTGGGAGAAATGCTTAACCAACCACACAAAATAAGGCCTACGAGTGCATTTGATCCTATAGGATACAAAAATTAAAACCTTATGCATAGAAACATGAGCACACCAAGAGTATGAGAGACTTAGAAACATGGAGTAGATGATGGAGAATTCTATGAGAAAAGATGTTTTTAAGATATACATAATTTTTGACTTATTATAGAGAATGTGAATATCTTGAATAAACTTGTGTTTGTATGGGACTTAAATATGCATACTAGTATGACATTTTTCTTAATTTGATCATTGAAACTTGTATATGACAGTGTTTGGTAAAAGTTACAAAGGTTTGAAAAATATTTGGCTTCTTGGCTAGACTAAATATAGATGTGAAATATTGAAGTTTTGAAATGATGAATGATAGTTCATAGATAGGTTTTCTCTTATGGATTGATTGAATTTACAATGATAAAAATTCAAGCCTTTGATCAGATTTTGCAATGGTGATTTTCCTTGATGTGGCATGACAATATGGGCATAGTAAATTTGAATAATTAATATTGGTATTCAATATTGATTTTGTATTGGAAACATTGGCATTGGAAAATTGGTTAAAATGTAAACAATTGTGATTCAAGATGTAGTGATCTCATAATGAATGGATAAAAGTTATATGACTTATCCTTGGTGTATTCATTTACATCTAGGGACTGTTGGGCATGGAATCCCCCCAAGGCATGTTTTGGGGCTCAAAGCCCAAATTTTGACCCAATATTTTTGTAAAGACTCTGCAAATAACCAGGCGCAGAGTGCAAAATGTATGATAGAGTCACAAGGTTGTCCGCCTTAGTTTTGTAATATAATGTTGGCCTACCCATGGTCCACGAACCATGGGATTGTATAAATAGAGTGAGACTCTAAGTGTAAAAGGAGAGGAAGTAAGAAGGAAGCAAGAAGATAGAGTCTAAGTGATTAAGTGTGTCTTGGGTCGCAAAGTAGGAGAAGGTTCTGCAGCTGAGTGCACAGAGGCCTAGTAGTCCGCACCTGAGTGTGCAGATCCTTGCAACTAAGTGTGCAAGGTGGAGTCGAGTCTATAGCTGAAGAAGAAAATAATAAAGAGAAGTTTTATCATAATTTTGTACATATTTTCTTGGAATAATGCTTGCTTGTTATAAATTGCAACTACACTGTTTATTTACCGTGCGTACTTGTATGAACAATTTATATTGCTAAGTCTAACTTAATGCATACAACTAGGCTAAGATAATATACTAAAATTGGAACACTAGTAAGGAATTGGTTAATAGTAGCGTCCAACCTCTGAGTAGGGCTACACGAAGCCATCATCTCAGGCTGTGAGGTAAGGGAAAGTGTGCGTAGTGACATGCACACAGGGTCGAACCACGGACCTCTTGAACTCATCAGACATCTCTAGGGTGTGGAAACTTAGTTCTAGCACCCTCCCATACTACTTCAGGTGAGACCTCAGTTCGCACTCCATGGACTATTGCCGAAAGGGTCAATAGTACTGGGATTTGTTTGGCTAACTTAACTCTGAACCTAGGTCAGGACCCATTAATCCAACAAATGGTTCGGTTTCCGGGACCGGGATCTACATAAGAGATGTCTAATGTCATGTCCTTGGAATCCGACAAAGAAATAAATTGAAGGGTGGTTGGACAGAAATATTCACGAGTTCATGGTGCAAGAAAATAGGAATCTGCAAGTATCGAAGGAACAATGGTTAGAGCACTACTTATATATAGAAATCCATGAAATTTTTTTTTGCATCCTTCCCCTCTGAGTTGTACAAGTGGATTGCGAGGCTAGCAAACAGTCAAGGAAGGTGCAGGCTCAACAAGCTTATTGTGTCGACCCCAGAGTTGGTGCACATACTAGAAGCATTAGGAGATAATATCGTGCACACTGTGGACCATTGGTTCAATCAAATTATAGGAGGGTTTATCACTGAATTCGTGGTAGACATGTCAGTCTGCTACAACAAGGCAGAACGACGGTTCCTCAAAGGATTGCGAGGTAAGTACATTAAATCTTTGAACACTTGGATTAAAATGCTACTGTGTTAAAAGCAGGTTATGTGAATAAATTGATGTTTGGGGCTACATGAAGTGGGAGGATCTACAGAAATGAATGTAGTGAAGAATTAGAGACTAGTCCCCCAATTTCACCTTTGCAAGAAAGCGAGGAAGAGCTCGCAAAAGTTTCACCAAGGAGTGTGATCTATCTGATAAGACATCACATTCCGTGCATAACACCTCCACCTACACCACCACAGGTTTCACCATATTCACCCCCATCTTCACCCACACCACCTCCGCCACCACCACAATTTAATATGGCAGGTGCAATAAAATTGCCAGTGTTCAAAGGAGTAGGGAGCGAAGATCCGAACCAGTTTTGGTTCATGGTAAAGGATGTATGGGAAGCACAAAGAGTCACATATGACAATAAAAAGAAGGAAATTCTAGTGAGCCCATTGTAGGATCACACACTAACGTGGTACATTAAGCATTCCAATGATAATCCAAACACAGGGATCATGGATATCCAAGTTGTGCTAAACAGGGAATTTAGTAGGCCGAAATCTAAGACCTAGTTGATTATTGGATTTAAGGAAATCGTGATGCTACCAGGCAAGACCCCCTGGGAGCTAGATCAGAGGTTGAAGTGTATGATTCGGGAATCCAACATGACCTTGACATATGGGTAACATCGTGCATGGTTTGTAGCATCGCCAATGCTGCATCTAAGGACTGCATTATCACAACAGAAGCTATCAACTCAGACCAAGGCTTTGGAGATCGCAATGAGACTACACGAGACCCCAATACAAGATCCTAATTTGGGAGTCCAATAGATCCATGCACAGTTGAAGAATTTGTGTCTTGATATGTAAAGCCTGAAACAAGACATGACAACTCACCCAAAAGCGTGTGAGGAGTTATGGTGCATAAAGTGCAAGGGTCAAGGACATGACAAGGGCCATTGTCCAGTCTTTGTGAACTATCTAGCACGAGGAGGGCTAATGCTATTGAGACCATAGGCACAAGCAGGATCGAGCGCAACACCTGCATTATGGTGCATGATTTGTCAGATAGGAGGGAAGCATGCTACAAATAACTGTCATCTATTACAGAAGTATACACAGACGTCCCAACAGTTGTTTTGTAATTTCTACAGGTCAATAGGCCATGATGAGCATACCTGTAGAAGTTATGAACTGCAGAGTTCAGATCGAAATGCAAGCCCTCGATCAAAATACAGGGATGGTAGGCACTGGATTTTAGGGGTGCAGACGAGGTCAAGGTGGAATGGGACGAGGAAGGGGTTGTAGACAACTAATCTGTCAAAATTACGGAGGGCCAAGGCATTATAACAATGGTTGTACAAATCTGACAAGGGTATCATGTTTATATTGTACCCAGTTTGATCATGAGATGAAGGACTGCCCCACATTGATAGCAAGGTTGCACGATAAAGGAACACTCCAACCTCCCTCGACTTAGAACCTACAAATGATTAGGTCTGAGCTGCATGAAGAGGACCTGAATATAAACATCGTGCTCCGAAGCAGTATCATGACAGGAGATGACAAGGGACTGTTGGGCATGGAATCCCCCCAAGGCATGTTTTCGGGCTCAAAGCCCAAATTTTGACCCAATACTTTTGTAAAGACTCTGCGAATTACAGGCGCAGAGTGCGAAATGTATGATAGAGTCACAAGGTTGTCCACCCTAGTTTTGTAATATAATGTTGGCCTACCCATGGTCCACGAACCATGGGATTGTATAAACAAAGCGAGACTCTAAGTGTAAAAGGAGAGGAAGTAAGAAGGAAGCAAGAAGATAGAGTCTAAGTGATTAAGTGTGTCTTGGGTCACAAAGTAGGAGAAGGTTCTGTAGCTAAGTGCACAGAGGCCTAGTAGTTCGCACCTGAGTGTGCAGATCCCTGCAACTAAGTGTGCAAGGTGGAGTCGAGTCTGTAACTGAAGAAGAAAATAATAAAGAGAAGTTTTATCATAATTCTGTACATATTTTCTTCGAATAATGCTTGCTTGTTATAAATTGCAACTACATTGTTTATTTACCGTGCGTACTTGTATGAACGATTTGTATTGCTAAGTCTAACTTAATGCATACAACTAGGCTAAGATAATAGACTAAAATTGGAACACTAGTAAGGAATTGGTTAATAGTAGCATCCAGCCTCCGAGTAGGGCTACATGAAGGCAACATCGCAGGCTGTGAGGTAAGGGAAAGTGTGCGTAGTGACATGCACATAGGGTCGAACCACGAACCTCTTGAACTCATCAGACATCTCTAAGGTGTGGAAACCTAGTTCTAGCACCCTCCCATACTACTTCAGGTGAGACCTCAGTTCACACTCCATGGACTGTTGCCGAAAGGGTCAATAGTACTGGGATTTGTTTGGCTAACTTAACTCTGAACCTAGGTCAGGACCCATTAAGCCAACAAATGGTTCTGTTGTCGGGACCAGGATCTGCATAAGAGATGTCTAATGTCATGTCCTTGGAATCCGACAAAGAAATAAATTGAAGGGTGGTTGGACAGAAAGATTCACGAGTTCATGGTGCAAGAAAATAGGAATTTGCAAGTATCGAAGAAACAATGGTTAGAGCACTACTTTATATAGAAATCCATGAATTTTTTTTTTGCATCCTTCCCCTCTGAGTTGTACGAGTGGATTGCAAGGCTAGCAGATAGTCAAGGAAGGTGCAGGTTCAACAAGCTTATTGTGTCGACCCCAGGGTTGGTGCACATATTAGAAGCATTAGGAGATAATATCGTGCACATTGTGGACAATTGGTTCAATCAAATTATAGGAGGGTTTATCACTGAATTCGTTGTAGACATGTCAGTCCGCTACAACGAGGCAGAACGACGGTTCCTCAAAGGATTGCAAGTTAAGTACATTAAATCTTTGAACACTTGGATTAAAATGCTATTGTGTTAAAAGCAGGTTATGCGAATAAATTGATGTTTGGGGAAACATGAAGTGGGAGGATCTATAGAAATGAAAGTAGTGAAGAATTAGAGACTAGTCCCCCGATTTCACCTTTGAAAGAAAGCTAGGAAGAGCTCGCAAAAGTTTCACCAAGGAGTGCGATCTATCTGATAAGACATCAAATTCTGTGCATAACACCTCCACCTACACCACCACAGGTTTCACCATATTCACCCCCATCTTCACGCACACCACCTCCGCCACCACCACAATTTAATATGGTAGGTGCAATAAAATTGCCAGTGTTCAAAGGAGTAGGGAACGAAGATCCGAACCAGTTTTGGTTCATGGTAAAGGCTGTATGGGAAGCACAAAGAGTCACAGATCACAATAAAAAGAAGGAAATGATAGTGAGCCCATTGTAGGATCACACACTAATGTGCTACATTAAGCATTCCAATGATAATCCAAACACAGGGATCATGGATATCCAAGTTGTGCTAAACAGGGAATTTAGCAGGCGAAATCTAAGACCTAGTTGATTATTGGATTTAAGGAAATCACGATGCTACCAGGCAAGACCCCCTGGGAGTTAGATCAAAGATTGAAGTGTATGATTCGGGAATCCAACATGACCTTGACATATGGGTAACATCGCGCATGGTTTGTAGCATCGCTAATGCTGCATCTAAGGACTGCATTGTCACAACAGAAGCTATCAACTCAGACCAAGGCTTTGGAGATCGCAATGAGACTGCACGAGACCCCAATACAAGATCCTAATTTGGGAGTCCAACAGATCCATGCACAGTTGAAGAATTTGTGTCATGATATGTAAAGCCTGAAACAAGACATGACAACTCACCCAAAAGCGCGTGAGGAGTTATGGTGCTTAAAGTGCAAGGTTCAAGGACATGACAAGGACCATTGTCCAGTCTTCGTGAACTATCTAGCACGAGGAGGGATAATGCTATTGAGACCAGAGGCACAAGCAGGATCGAGCACAGCACCTGCATTATGGTGCATGATTTGTCAGATAAGAGAGAAGCATGCTACAAATAACTATCATCTATTACAGAAGTATACACAGACGTCCCAGCAGTTGTTTTGTAATTTCTAGAGGTCAATAGGCCATGATGAGCATACCTGTAGAAGTTATGAACTGATGATGTATCAGGCTCCTATCTACAGAGTTCAGACCAAAATGCAAGCCCTCGATCAAAATATAGGGATGGTAGGCTCTGGATTTCAGGGGTGCAGACGAGGTCAAGGTGGAATGGGATGAGGAAGGGGTTGCAGACAGCTAATCTGTCAAAATTGCGGAGGGCCAAGGCATTTTAAAAATGGCTATACAAATATGACAAGGGTATCATGTTTATATTATACCCAGTTTGATCATGAGATGAAGGATTTCCCCACATTGATATCAAGGTTGCACGATAAAGGAACACTCCAACCTCCCTCGACTCAGAACCTACAAATGATGAGGTCTGAGCTGCACGAAGAGGACCTGAATATAAACATCGTGCTCCAAAGCAGTATCATGACAGGAGATGACAAGGGCAAGAAGCCTGAAGTAAGTGTGTGGATTCACAAGGCTCCAACAAAGGAACCAAATTTCAATTTGGAGCGTGCGAGGGAGACATTCATGTAAGCTAAGAAGAGCTTCATGGAGGCCTCCACTTCAGGTAGTAAAGATAAACTAGAACCAGAGATGGACCCATCAATGCTCACTACCTTTCTGGAGACATGCATGAAGCTATTGTGTGACAGCAAAGTAGTGAAAGGGTTGTAAGAACTCATCACTAGATGTGCGGGACTCGGAGAAACACACGTACTCTAGAATCTCGGAAAGCATGTGACGCGAATGGGTTGGGAGATGAGATTGACTACACAAATTGGGGAATATGAAATGGATCAAGTGATTTTTGATCTAGGATCAGACGCGAACATTCTGCCAAAGCATACATGGGAGAGCATGGGCAGACTCACATTGCAATGGTCTCCTATTCAATTGAGAATGGCGAACCAGCAAAAGATCCTACCGATGCGAATATTGCAGGGAATAATGGTAGATATTGAAGGTGTGAGTTTGCTTGCATATTTCAAAGTAACATAGATTTTTTATGTCAAAAATCCTTATCCCACACTAGTCGAAATAGATTGGGCCATTGATATGAATGGAGTGATAAATCTAAAGAATTGCATGATGTTTTTTGAGAAAAAGTCACTGCGCGTAGTGGTACCCTTAGACCCCTGTGGAAGGATTGCGCTACATAGAATAGGTGCATGACTGTGACAGTGATGATGATCTAGACTGTATCTACAAGATAACCTCTCGGGAGCAGGAGTGGGTGAATCTTATATTGGATGGCAGGATTTCATGTTAGCATGAAAGCTCCTACACATCAGATTCAGACGAGGAAATAGAACGATGGCAGAATTGGTTACACAAGGTAACCACACTCAATTGCAACATGAGGATAAAGTCACTATGTTGTGTAGAAACAAAGGCAAGAGACCTGCCTATGTATGGTGGAATGACAGTGGTAGATGATTTCCTGAATAAATTTGAAAGAGAAGTACCGAAACAGCAGCATTTCGACGCTCTAAAATGGGCACTGCAAGCTACGCCCACAAGGTGGTGGGGTATGCACCAAGAGAATTTTGAGGATTGGTGGGAATGCAGAAGGATGATGCTCATACGATTTGGGAAAGCTTAGATATGGATAACAGACAAATATGATGGAAAAGATGACCCACGTACACACCTCGCGAAATGTATCAAAGTCTATGGGGAAGAGCCACAACCTGAGTGGGTATGTCTGTTCTATCATGCCCTAGATATCATACCCATGAATTGGTATATTGAGACGGAGCTTCGCCATGGCAAAAGTGAATGGGATATATTGCGTAAAGGATTCTTGTTAACCTTCATGTTTGAGGATCATTGGTGGGATACCATTGATGATGTAGTCCAAGCAGTAAAAGAAGCTATCTTCAAAATACCCCAGGAGCCAATGGAAGTGCTTCAGCCAGAATGGGCGACCCAGTTGAGTTGCACACTGGAGTGTTACAATGTAAATATTGAGGAGGATGATGAAGATCCATGGAAAATTAACATTCCCAAAACTAAAGGTTGTCACGAGGTTCGAGGACCATTAATCGAATATTCTGACATCACCATGCCGCTAATAACAAAATAGGTAAACATTGGGACAGAGGCTAAACCAAAATATGCAATGCTCAGTAATTATTGGGATGATGCCACAGTGGATAAGGTCACCGAGTTACTCTGCTGGGTTCCCTATAATACTAGTGATTATCCCATTACCATTGTAGTTGTACCCCTTATTAATATTGTTGTGCCCCTATTGCCCCCATATTGTTATTACTATGCCCCATAGAATCCCTCTATTGTTATTTTTGTGGCTTTATATTATTATTGTTAGGTTGGCTAGGTTATATTGTGACTCCTTAGACTCCTATATATAGAAAGGCGGTTTTTTCATTTGAATCATCCAAGAATTGTTCATTTATGTAATGTAAAGGAGGTTTCCCCCTCAAATGGGCTGAATTCTAAGGCGTTGATCTATCTTTTCTATCTTCTCTTGAGCTAGTTTCATAACATTTGGTATTAGAGCTATCATGATCCGTTTTTACCTTGAAGTGTCTTCCCATTAGGTAGGGTCACCATTTCCTAAGTGCATGGAGTATTGCCAACATTTCCTTCTCATAAATAGCTTTGTGTAAAAACTTTCCCTTGATTGGACGACTTTCAAAAGCAACGGGTCTTTCATATTGCATTAGAATAGCACCAATTCCATTTCCTGAAGCATCACATTCCACAATAAAGGTTTTTGTGAAGTCTAGTGTAGCTAAGACCGGTGCTTGGCACATTGCCTCTTTAAGATGTTCAAAGGCCTTTTTTGCTTCCGGAGTCCATGAAAATGCATCTTTCTTCAATAATGTTGTTAGAGGTGCTGCTATTCTCCCATAATTCTTAACAAACTTGCGATAATACCCTGTCAACCCAAGAAA
>APFE031138723.1:394028-415855 GCA_000404065.3 Pinus taeda | reverse complement strand
GATAAGCTTGGTCTGGACATCACCCGACAATATCATGATCTCTATTCATTTGATTCCAGCAGAGTAAGATGTATAGGTCTCATCAAAGACTTGGTTGTGAGTTTGGATCAGCTCCCAATGAAGAATGTTTTGATGGATGTTGTTGTAGCAGACATTCCTCCAAGGTTTGGCATGCTTCTTTCCAAGTGTTGGGTAGCGAAACTGAAAGGGACACTACAGCTGGATTTCTCCTATGCAACGATTCCAGTATTTGGAAAAATGAGGAAATTGTATCGGGAACAAAAAATGAAGTACATGATCACAAGAAAGGAGAAACTAATAAATCATCCTATTAACTATGTACATACAGATTTAGAGTCTTTTGTTTTGTATTCAGATAGTTTAAATGACATAGATAGTCAGTTGGTAGAAGCAGATGATATTCCAAAAATAACAGAAAATTTCAAAGAAGTTTTGAAGAAAGAAGAACAAAAATAGCAGAACACCATTGGGCAATCAGTTGAAAGCAATGGACAGCAAGCAGACAAGGCACAACAAACAGATTTCCAACACTTGCAAGAGGAGGAAGAAGGTTTGTGGACCATGGATTTCGATGGAGCAGTGGGAAATGATGGCGCTGGAATTGGAATTTGGGTACGCAATCCTTTTTCCGCCCCAAACAATGTCCCTAGTAACGTACGGGTATGCTCTTACAAGTTGTCTTTTGACTGTTCAAATAATGAAGCTAGGTATGAAGCTCTGATTGCTGGCCTAAAGATTCTAAGAAAGCTGAATGCCAAGAGGATTCCAGTATATGGCAACTCTGAATTGGTTATCAAGCAGTTCAGAGGCGAATATCAAGAAAAGCATCCCAGGATGCGGGCCTACCATAATGCAGTCCTAGACATTTTGAAATTATTTACAGAATATAGCTTGACATGTGTGCCTCGTATACAAAATAGTATTGCTGATGCTCTTGCTAAGGCAACGAGTAGTTTGAAGATCCCAATGAACTCTAGCAACAAATTCAAAATTTATGTCAAGCATCGTCCAACCGTTCCAGACAATCAGAGATATTGGTAAGTGTTCCAAGATGATGAGGAGATTGATGATTTTCTACAAAACAAAGGCAAGTTCAAAGAGACCTCAATTGATGAGGAAAATGATGATGGCAAAGGTAATGGTACAGATGAAATGCATATCAATGAAATGGATGTGTTGCAGCTGAAGAATAACGTTATTCTCAAAGGCTTAATACCTCTAGAAGAACTCTTTGATCAAGATGATGTAGCCCACAAGCCAACATTGCAGCCAACTGAGAAGGGTGTGGAAGAGGTCAATATCGGGACAGCTGCAAATTTTAAATTGGTAAAATTGTCCAAAGCATTGCCGCCAAAGATCAAGGACAAATATATCAGGTTGATGTCTTCATTTGCAGATGTGTTTACTTGGGACTATTTCAACTTAAAGACATATGACACCAATATAATTCAACACACTATACCCATAAAGCCCAATCAAAAACCATTTAGACAGAAGTTGAGAAGGCTAAATCCAAAGTTGTTGCCATCTATTGAAAAGGAGATCAACAGGTTGTACAAATCAGGGATCATTGTGCCAATCAGATTTTCAGATTGGATCTCTAACTTGGTGCCCATAAGGACAAAGATAGGTGAGATTCACTTATGCATTGATTTCAGAAATCTCAAAAAAGTTTCATTGAAGGACAACTATCCACTGCCCAAAATGGACCATATACTTCAGCGAGTAGTGGGAGCATCTTGTATGTCACTGCTTGATGGTTATTCTGGATATAACCAAGTTTCTATCCATGAGGATGACCTAGACAAGACAATGTTCACCACTCCATGGGGAACCTTTCACTACGCGAAAATGCCCTTTGGTTTGAAGAATGCGGGTGCCACATTTCAGTGTGATATGGACTTGGCTTTTTCAAATGAGAAGGATGTCTTTTTGGTGGTGTATTTGGATGATTTGACAGTGTTTCCTAAATCTGATGAAGAGCACGTGCACCATCTTAAAACTATCTTTCTAAAGTGCAGAAAATATGGCTTGTCGCTGAACCCAAAGAAGAGTTTTTTTGCCATGGAAGAAGGCAAACTACTCGGGCACATTATCTCAAAAGATGGCATCCGTATTGACCCAGCACATGTGAAAGCAATTCAGCAAATCGATCTACCCCTGAATAAAAAAGAGATACAATCGTTCAATGGTAAGATGAATTTCCTACGCCGCTTTGTACCCAATCTTGCTGAGCATTTAAGACAGATGACAAACATGCTTAAGAAGGACAGGCAAGTGAAATGGACAGAAGAGGTTGTAAAATCTTTCAATTTGGTCAAATTGGCTCTTTCCTCAACTCCAGTTCTAGTCAGCCTGGACTACACTCAGGATTTCATATTGTTTTCATTTGCTTCGGAGCATACTATGGCAGCGGTATTATTGCAGAAGAGAGATGATCGTGAAAGACCCATTGCATTTTTCAGCAGAGCTATAAGAGACACAGCTTTAAAGTACAACATCATTGAGAAGCAAGCACTTGCACTTGTGAAGGCATTGAAAGATTTCCGAGTATATATTCTACATTCTCACATTCTAACCTATGTTCCTAACGCTGCTGTAAAAGATGTTTTAGTGCAGACTGATCGGAAAGGAAGAAGAGGCAAGTGGATTTCAGCCTGGATGGAATATGATGTGGAAATAAAGCCCATAAAGCTAGTGAAAGGACAAGGATTGGCAAAGCTAATGGTTGAATCAAACTTGCATGCCTTGGACATAAATATGATCGCTGCTATGTCTGATGAGAATGATGAAGAATCACCAATTCAATTATCTGAAATGTTTGCTCTTTATCCATAGTATTCAGATATCATATATGTGCTCAAAAATGTGTCACCACCGCCCGACATGACTAGAAAAAAAGCGATAACACTCAAGTTGAAGGCTGCCAAGTTTTGCATTCTTAATTCAGCACTGTATTGGAAAGATCCCGATGGCGTTTTGTTAAATTGTTTGGTGGAAAAGGAAGCAAAGCAAGTCATGGAGAACTGCCACCAAGGAGATTGTGGTGGTCACCTTTTTTGGAATTCAACAGCAAACAAAATTTTGAGAGAAGGGTACTATTGGCTGACATTGTTTGATGATGTATATAAGATGGTCAAGAGCTTTCATAAGTGTCATATTTTTGAAGGAAAGCGAAAGTTACAGCCTCTACCACTCAAGCCCATAGAGGTGAGTGCCCCTTTTCAGCAATGGGGGTTGGATTTCATTGGCGAAATTCATCATGCTTCTTCCAGACAACATAGATGGATCCTCACAGCCACAGATTACTTCACAAAATGGATTGAGGCAATTCCCACCAGACAAGCTACAGATGCGGTAATCATTTCATTCCTTGAAAATAACATCTTGTCTCGCTTTGGTTGTCCGAATAAGCTAATCACTGATAACGCAACAGCTTTCAAATCAAAAAGGATGGTAGAGTTTTGTCATAAATACCACATCATTTTGGGTCATTAAACTGCCTATCATCCGCAAGGCAATGGATTTGCAGAATCTTCAAACAAATCATTGGTCAACATAATCAAGAAGCTGCTGGAAATAAACAAGAAGAGCTGGCATAAGAGGTTGGTAAGTGCGCTTTGGGCAGATCGGGTCAGTCAGAAGAAATCCATAGGTACGTCACCGTTTGAACTTGTTTATGGAGTTGATACAGTATTTCCTTCCTCTCTCACTGCCCCAGTTGTCAAACTTCTTCAGGAGGTCGGCAGTGAAGAAGATCCCATGCAGAGAACGCTGAATCAAATGATTCACTTGTAACAGACCAGAGAAGAAGCTTTCAAGAACACATCCAAATTGCAGGAGAAAATCAAGAAAATTTATGACAGAAAGTCAAAGGTGGATAAATTTTAGGTGGATGATGTGGTGTTGAAGTGGGATGCAAGGAATGAGGAGAAAGGCAAGCACAGTAAGTTTGAGAACCTTTGGAAAGGTCCTTTCAAGATTGTAGCATATTGGGGGTAGAATGCCTTTCTTTTGAAGGAAATAAATGGAGAAGACTGTCCAAGAGGGCCGATCAACAGTCGGCTTCTCAAGCGATACCATTTCTAAGTTATTAACACTACTTCCACTGTTAGTGTAAATACCATTTTATTTCAGTCTAGTTAGAGTTGGTTAAGTTAGCCTTTAAGTCATTTCAATGTCAAGTTTGAGTCAGTTTTTTGGTCGTTTCAGTTTCATAAATGAGTTAGAGTCCTGTATTATTTATCAAAATGATGACTCCATAACCCAATGGACGAAGGCACTAACTAGCTCTTCCGGAGATCTGCTATTCTTGGCACCTCCAAGGAGCTACCATGCCCCATTGGAGCCAATGTTAGAGTCGGTCTGGTCAGTCCTCTGTCAGAGATCAAAACTCTGTATGCATTTCATGTTTAGGAGTCCCGTTCCATTCTCCCAACTGCATTTCGCTAGGGGCATGCTATAATCTGATGGAGAAGGTCATGATAGCCATTCCTCCTCATGTCTGGCCCCTGCTCGCTCAGGTCTTTTTTCAATAATCATGGATGAACACCTTCATGCTGCATAAGACCCCTCAGCAGTAGCTTAAAAGTGTGTTTCACTTTTCTCTTATCCAAATTTTGGTAGATCATCAGTTGGGATTGCAGGGCATTGCTTGGGAGGACTTCATCTCTCATGACTTCTTCAGCACATCACAGGTACTATCAGAGCCAGAGCAGGAGATGGGTGTTCCTTCTCATGAGCATGAGCACCATGAGACCACTAGCATGCCAGTTTTCGTTACATATCAGAGAGGCAGTAGGCACTTGTTTGCAGCAACAAAGCGAGTGTTATCTCCACCTAGGATGGAAGGGGCCTCGCTTCCAGCACCAACGACACAGGTACTGGACAAGGGAAAGAAGCTTGTGCATGATGAGGGGCCATCAGATGTGCAGGAGGCCGATGTCATCCTCCTTCAGGATGACGAGGCAGAGGCAGAAAATGCCAAACTTAGGATGACCTTTCAGGAGTAGGACTCGGAGATCCAATACTTGATACTCAATATGGAGAGGGCTAGATGGATCATCAAGTAGCTGGAGCAGAGGAACAAGCAGCTTGAGGACCAGTAGGAAATCATGGAGCTACAAAGCATCCGTGAAAATAGACAAGCTGCTTAGCAGAGGAGGATCGAGCTCACTACCTTGGAGAAAGGGATCAACAACGACCGTGAGTCTTGGTTAGAGTGGGTGAATCTACACCTAGAGAGACTGCTGGAGAAGGCCAACAGGGATAGAACCATATTGAGGAGGATGGCTTGTCATTACAGGGCACAGAACATGAACGCAAAGGCCCAAATAAGGAGCTTGAAGGCCAAACTGAGCAGAGCAACAAAAGAGGCAAAAGAGCAAGATCAGCTTCGAATCTTGGCAGAAGCTTCTGTGGCCCAACATAGTGCCTCTTAGAGAACCTCCAGCCCAAATTTCAAGAAATTTGGTACAATTTTGGTCACATGGGAATTTTTTGGCACAAACATAGGTTTTTTCTCTATACGTGTCGTGCCACCGGCGCGACGCGTAGGATTGGGAGCTCCGAATGACAAATTGTTTGCATTTTTGGATTCAGTAGGAAAAATCATGGCTACTGGCACTCGAGCAAGAAACTTGGGCATGATTGAGTCTCGAGGAGGTCAAAAACACCCAAAAAATGGCCTCACTGCCCCTATTTTGACACATAGGAAGCAGTCTTGGGAGAATGAAGATTTGGAGGGGAAAATGAGCTCCAAATTCAAAAATTTCACTTGGTTTCGAAAGTAGACAGGACAGGCTTTTGGACGAGCACACTTGGGCACATTTTAGACTCCTACAAGTTCCTCAAAAGTGGCCTCAAAGTGGCATGATGCATACAGAAAAGGGTGCGGCGCATATAGGAAAAAAGGCCCAAAATGCCTCTGTTTCGCGAAATTTCGCTTCCCGACTTTTCATAAGTGGGCCCCCTCATATACACTTCATTTTTTTGGCACCAAAGGCAGCTTTTAAAGAATTTTCACTCTAGATGGGCATCTATCCAAGTGGCAAAGGAAGGCAAAGGGTCACCCAAGCCATTTGTCATGTTTGTGGCGCTGCACCTGTAGCTGATGTTTGGCTCCCCACCTTCATTTTGTAATGATTCGAGTAACTCCCCAACCCTTGGGAATTCTATCTCTTCATGGTACATTCTATATATTGTATGAAAACTATTTACAAAGGGTTAGTTGGCTTGTAACTTCTGGGAGACTGTGGGAAAGAAACTATGTTTCTGCATTGTATATTTTTTACAGAGGTTTAATGAAAGGCAATGGCTCTGTTTCATGAGATTCATGTGGTTGTGAGTGTAGCAAATGTGTCTCTTATGTTTCATATGTATCTTGTTATGTTTCATATTTCATTTCATATTCATTTCCAGTGAAGTTTTCTAAGTTAGCTAAGGTAGAATTCAATTTTATTGCTCTGCCTATGGGAAAATTTCATGTTAAGTGTTCATTCTTCTATTGAAAAGGATTCATGTTGCACTCTCTTAATCAATATCTCCATTCCACACTATATTAAACTAAATTTCTAGGCTTTCTGCCTACCTTGCCTCACGAAGTAATCCATGCCTTTGTATTAAGTTCTCTGTTCATTGAGGTCCATTGGTCCCATATCATCCCAGAAACACAGTCATTCATAAAGATCACTTCTTGTATTCATATTCACTTACTAGCCTAAGATAAATAGTTCACTGTAAGTCATCTCAGGCCTTTTCATTTATCTATTCACTGAGTGTGACTCGGAGAGAGCCCTCTCATGTTCTGGTAGGGCTAGCTACCAGACTGAGCTTGGTTTTTGGTTACCCTGGATTTTTCCTTCTTTCAGCCTAAGGCGGATTTAGGTGCTAACACCTGGGAAATGAAATTTGTTGACATAATAGTAGATAAGATTGTAATCTGATATTTGGGTGTGAGCACTACCTGACACCTAGACTAAAGAGTTTGATAGTGATAATGGTAGGAACTTTTATATCTATGATATTGGTTTTGTTTTTGCTTGATAAATAGACTTGGTTAATTTGATTGAAAAATATCAATTTGTTTGAGGCTAAATATATTGGTTTAATCAGTACTATGTTTTTAGAAAGAATTTTATGATTTGATGCAAGCTTCCTAATCTTAGTATGCCCACATTGACAATTACCTAGTAAAGATTAAAAGGTTTTCCTATCTGAACATCTACTTCAAATGGTCCAAGGTATGCCTTTTATTTTGGTTTTATATGTTGGCAATATATTCTTGGCTGGTAACAAGCCTCTTATGATCAAAGTAAGAGGGAGTTGGTCTCTGAGATCAAGATGAAAAACATTGGCATGATACATTAATTTGTGGGATTGGAAGTTTGGGAAAGACCATGAGAGATTTCCCTTTCTCAAGGGACATAGGTCGTGAATATATTGGGAATATTTGGAAAGAGGGAATGAAAATCTTTGGACACCCCAATGGAATTAAATTGTTGAAATTGACTTAGCCATTAATAGTTGATTGAAGCACTGGTGTTCCTTTTGAACACCCATTTAGCAATATGCTTTGCAGAGAACAACCTAAGTCAATTCATGATTAAGCCACTTCATACACATTAAGTTGTTTCTAAGAACATTTTTGAGATATTCGCATGGGATGATCAATCTTGGTTTGAGATATACTTTTAGTGATGTATGAATGCATAGATACACTGTTGTGGACTGGGATAGAGAGAATTATTGTTAGAAAGAGAACATCTAGGTGTTGTTGTAGCTTCGGATCTACCATGGCATTTTGATGAACATGAAACATAAGTTTGTAGATTTAAGCACAACTGAGGTTGATTACATTCTTGCTAACATGGCTAGTTGTGGGGAAGTTTGGTTGAGGAATCTCTTTGGAGAGATATTTGAGTAGGTTCTCGATATGAAAGTGATATCTTGCAACAACAAGAGTTGGATTTGATTGATAAAAAATCCCATATGTTATTGGGAGTGAGAAATTTTTATGTATTGATACAATGTTGTTGTATGAGACAAGATTAGGCTTATGGTTGTTGTCTCTGTGAGGGGGAGGATGAATAAGGTATCATTTTTATGATATTTATTTTTTCTAACATGATAATTGATTTGATGTTTCGTATGAATAGGAAAATAGAGGATTGTTTCTCAAAAGAACTACATAAAGAAATATGATTGAACTCTTCAGTGAAATATTTAAGCTGATACAAGATATGAGTGGACTGACATGTTTATGATCTGTAGACAACAACAGGGATTGATGGATGCGACCCCCCTACATAAGGGTCTAGGATGATCAAGGACACTAAGCTAGCTTTTCCCCCACTGTCTAAGATCCAATAGTGAGGAATTAAGCAATATTGCTCCTGGGGTTGAGGGATCTATAGGGTATCACCCCTATCTATCACCCATAGAGTGGAAGACATAGCTCCATTATCTTGGTCTAGAAGAGTATACCCCAATTAGCATCATACCCACAAGTCGAGCTTGTTTGGATTGTAGCTCTCTTTCTTTCCAACACATTAAGAAAGCTTGGGGGTGTGTGATCCTTACCTTTTCTAATTTGGGTATCTCACGCAAGATGAATTATGATCCAGGTGTTCTACCACATGACTATTGAGGATCATTATTGGAAATATTAGTAGGAAATAATATAGATGAGATATTATATCTCTCTTATTACTTGACATAGGGAGGAAGATGTATGCTCCGCTATGAGATTACTTGGGGTGCGAGTGTCCCATAGGACCTTCCCCAATATAATAGACATGAGGTGAGAGGTTCCCATAAGAAATTCCTCATTGTCAGTGAATTTCGAGTTGAGATGTGCTCCCCAATGTGGTTCCAGGTTGAGCAAGGCTCCTTGATGTTGTTCCGTATTGAGATAATGTCTCTTATGTTATTGAGGATGTTGGCATGGGCTCCCCTCTAATATCAAATTATTATTCTTTTAGATTCAAGAGTGTTTAGCATATGATAAGTGATAGAGATACAATCATAGATAATAACGTATGAGAAGATATGAGCACGGATTAAAATTTATGAGTTGAGATGAGCAAAGATGAGAAAAGACAACATTTGATGATGATGAGATAATTGTGATGAGACATATGTTGTAATTGGTAATTTCTCCCTAAATGGGAGGGAGTGTTAATTTTTGTGGCTTAGAGACCAATTCCCTCCTTTAGACAAACTTCCTCATCAAGAAAGACCCCTAATATCCCTTAGAAGAATTTAATTTGATTAAGGAAAAATATATTTTTAATATGAAAACCCACATGTGCACAAAAGGATAGGTCAACACAAAAGATAAATTGAACACCCTTGCATGGCTATAAATACAAGTCAAGTGACCCTCATTTGGAAATCATCAATCATTCTTCTTTCTTTATTTTGGATCACACAAGTTTGAGGTTGGTTCACAAAACTTGGTTCGTAGAGGTCTGAAATTGTAGGGTCTAAATCTTACATGTGTGATTAGGCATTTTGGTTCTCATCCATAGGGTTTCCATAGGATATTTTGGGTTGCAACTGCATGGATGCAAGCCTATGTCTGTGGTTGGAGGGTTTCAACCATACGCACATACACTCTCTCTATGTGGCTAGATACGAGGATTCATTTTTCCAATTGACCTCAGATCATGACAACTAATTGGAGATCATGATAGTAGATCAAAGACTTCTGAATGATGATATTGATCAACATTATTGCTAGGCTCATATTTGATATATTGTTTGGTTGATTTTTTTGTATAGTTTTATGGATTAAAAAATGGATTATTGTATTCTCTCATTGCTAAACAAATCAATGACAATCTAATAAGAAATGACCAATCCTAGTGTCTATATATGTGAATTATTTTCTTATTGTTCCTTTATGTTCCACCACATTGATGATGATATTTTTATTTCTATATAGTTGCATTTGTTGTCGAATAATGTTATGATGTTGTGGGGTGAATTGAATGTGTAAGTAATGAAATGAAATGGTCAAAAGCAATGAAAAATATATCCCTAAGAAAAATTAATATTCCTTCCTTTATTTGCATCTTGTTGCTGAAGGTTCTTTTCAAATTTCAATTAGCTTTACATTCATGATTGATTTAAAGAATTTTATCATTAAACATAAACTTGTAGCTTTTAATGACTTATGCTTTTATAATTAAAGGGTGTGCTTTTGAAGAGGTGGCAATTAGTAATTTCTAAAGTCCATTGTTGATTAAGTAAGTTAATTTGTTTATGATTGTTTTGAATTTGTGTGCGGGTTTGAAGAAAGTATTGTTGGATTTGAATAAGATTATTGTGATTTATGAGAAAATTTAGAACCTTTCTTACATTTCTTTAGTTTACACAGAGCAAGTAGGACTCGATACAAATTTGGTATCTTATCTTGGATTCATATTTTACATTATGTGAAGGTTGATAGTACCTTTTGGTGTGAAGAATGTCAAAGAGCTTGAGTCCAGATTCCCAATAATTAGTTTCTACCTCTTAGTTGTCAATAACTAGGGTTTTCTCTCTAAATTTCCAATAGTTATGGCTTGCTCCTTAATTAGGGTATTCTCTTTGATTGTGAATAGTTAAGGTTTACTTTTTCAATTCCCAATAGTTAGGGTTTTCTTCCCAGTTGTTAATAATTAAGGTTTGTTTCCAATTGTTGGTAGACTACAAGATTGGTGTTTGCAATAATTAGGTTTTCATCTCTAATGATTTTTTCTTAGTGTAGGATTAGAGTAGGTATTGACTAGTGTTGAAACTTAAGGTTTTGGAAATTTCTAGATAAGTGAGTTGTTCCTAGAAAAATTGGGGTTTTGCTTTGCACGTAGCTAGTGCCATTTTCTAGAATTTCTAGTGACATGCCTTGAAGTTCACATACCACAAATTGATAATTAAATGTTGGTCCATTAATCCAACATATACTACACCTAAAGTTTTGGCATCATTTCTAAGGAGGAACTTAGGGGATTGACCTTGGTGACTTGATACAATTTGGTTTACTATATACCTAACTTTTCAGGCAAGTTTTTGTTTCTTTCGTGCATTTTTTTATATTTTCATTTCTAAGGTGTTGTAAGAAACCCTCATATATATACTTATCCATGTGATGACATAATATACCAAAGGCTTATTGAGAATGATAAAATAGGCCTTGAGAAAAATTTCAATGAGTAGTTTTGATGTTCTTGCTAAGATATGAGATGGGAAACTTACAAGTGAAAAAATAAGTATTTTTGCTTGAAAAAAACTAAAATGATGATATTTTATCTTTTATTTCACAATTGGATGACTTCCAAGAAGAACATATGTAGGGTAAAATTTAAGAACAACTATTGATATTCTTCTCCAACTACAAGAATGAACACTTTCTCGAAAAGTGTCCACTTAGCAGCCTGAAAGTTTGTAGAATTTGTGAGGAGGCTCATTCAACAGAACAATGGCCATCACTTCCTGGATTATTAGAAGTACTAAGGAATGTTGCCAGGTATCAAATTGGTTACCATGTATAACTCAAAACCTATCATCATTTAATACTTGGACTAATGATTATTATCCTCAACATGTTCCTTAGCACATTTATAATCCTACAATTCCATGGAAAATGTTTAGTCCTTCTCTAATTGAATATGCTACTTTATGGCTACAATGGCCCTCTCCTTGGCCCTCTCCCTTGAGAAAAATATCCCCATGGAATCATGGATGGTTTGGATCATCCTCTCTAGGGTTGTCTCCCATGAAAACACAATTACCTGAGCAACAAATATTGCAATTCTCATTTGATGCACCACCACCAAGTACTCCTCCTTTATGGTCTCAACCACCTATGCATCCTTCTCTATGGTATTGATTATCTATGCTACCCAATCCATACCCTAATCCAAACCACAGCCCATAATCTAATCTAAACCCTATCCCATTCTCTAATCCAAACCGTAATACAAATCCTGGACCTAACCCTAATCTAAACCCTAATTAAAACAAGGAGGCTGCACAATAATTCAAAAAACCTATTCTTCACTCACCTATTAAATGTAATGGTATACCTTCAATATTGGAGAAGGGATTAAATTAAGGAAATTCTCGTATCAATACAAAACATTTACCCTGATAAGATCTAATTCAAAGACCATTAGAGGAATAATCTATGATTGGAGGTTGTTATGAAGCTATTGTTGAAGTTGAAAACCCTAGAATTTCACTTAACCATCCTTTCCAATCTAAGGAACAAATGTTGGAGCCTAAGATTGAGTTGTTTCTTTCTTGTCTTTCACTAGATCCCTTATGCCTCCAAGAGAGTGATTATCAAGATATGGAAAACTTGTATGAGTTGGAGAATCATGAATATGTGGATCCCATTAAATCCTGGTTTCAAAAAATTGTCAGCACACCTCAGTCCCTCATCATTCAGAAACTCTTTGTACCATATCAATTAAATTAGTTGGTTTGTCATACTCTAGCATGTGTTGAAGTTTAATCTTTAAAACTAAGGGTAAGTATATTTAGCGTTTTGTTATGCACATGGATACACTAGAAGTACTCGTACACTTCAAGCAGACATTACTCTCTCTAAATGAGGGTAGGGTAGTATAAGAGAACTAAATAAAAATACCATATGAAAATAAAATAGCTACAAAAACACTCTCAAAACTACAATTCCCTAAGGCCCATTTATTGAAATTATGTTATTACGTACTCCTATGGCAAGCCTTGTCAGGTGCAATTCACTCTTAATGCATCATTATTATATAAAGTGACATTGATTGCTGGTTAGATGAGTTTTCTCCATGGTAGACATCATCCATTGGGTTAGTTAGGGGGATTTTACATTACACATTCCATTCATAAACCCAAAACCCCTGGCCTAGCCACTTAAGCAAGTTCATATCCAAGAAGTAGTTTCAAGTTTCTCTTTGAAGGAATTGTTGAAAAGCCTCCCATAGTTGACCATTCCTATAAGATCCCAATGAAATTTCATAGGAATGCTAGCGTGATCAACTAGAGGGGCCTTTCAATAAGTATATGAGATTCTTTATCATACATTAATTAGCTTAGATTTAAAATTATTGTGGATGCTATCACCCCAGGATAAATATAAAAATTAGTTATGTGCCTCGCAAATCTAACATATTCTTGTACCATCTGGCTTCCTGACACTCAAATGAGTAGAATACATTATTTTAATTTTTTCTAGTGATACACAAAAACAAAAAGGAAGTATTGGGAAGTACAAGAAAACCAATTGAGGTGCTAAATAGACCTGCTAGTAGTAGGGTCATGCTTGTATTGTACCAAGGCAAACCCGTTGGGGTACTGAATAGTCTTGCAGGTAGCAGGGCTATGCGAGTTAAGGGAGATAGAAAACACAAACTGACACACTTAAAAATAAAAAATACCTCAGTCACATTCAGAAGAAATTATCTTTAAAATTCAATCTAGAAAATGAATTTTATATCTCTCAGAGAATGGCCCCAATATCCTTCAAGTATTTTTCTTCGGAGTTCTATCTTTTCAAATAATAAAATTTTCATGAATGTTGGAACCTTACTGCAGGTCATTCATTTTGCCTGAATAATGAGGAGCTTTAGTTATACGCTTGGATAATTGTAAGATGGGAATTTAGGGAAGGTATAATTTTTTCATATTTCCTTTTCCTTGTCTCCATTATTTGTGACACCTTGGCATTTAGAATTATGTCACTTGTATTTATCATGAGGTTATTAAGATGAACTACTAACTAGGGTTTCTCTTTAGATGCCTTGTGGAAATTTTGATAGATGGCTATTTCATTCAATGATAACACTATTCCTACAGTAAATTGTTTTTTAGCATTCTTATGGTAGCCTAACAATAATTATTCCTTAAGAAAATAATGAGAATGAGTCCTGATAAAAGGTGGACCTAGTATAGAAGAAAATACAACATATATTCCTTTTTTTGTAGAATCACCTATAGTATTTTGTTGAATGTTTGGTAAGTTTTAAACCTTTCTAACTTTAAATTTTGATTCTATTATTTGACAATATTCATGCATTATCATCATTACAGGATTAGGGGTGTAGAAGTTTTAATTTTGGTTTTTCGCAAGGGAGTGACAATACAATAGCTATATTTCTTTCATAAGGACATGCAAGATGAACAACATGGGGGAGATTTTAGGCCCTGGAATTTTCATATTCAATACATATTTTTCCCTTATGATGCCCTATTATCTTCCCTTTTATAGCAAGTTTGAACTTCTACCTCATACTTTCATAGTCTTTTTTATGCAATAGTGAATATTTGTATTCAATTTTAATTTTATGTAAAAGTTGAAGGTGAATCTTTATTTTTGATCAAATATTTCAGATTATGTGACTTTTCAAGATTCATGGTTATATCTTTATTGATGGTGGTTTACCAAGTGCAGTTCAGTTCCCACACCAAGTATAATTCTTGCACTCATTTGGGGTTCGACATATTGAAAAACTTATGGGAGAAAATTGAGACATGGTTTGTCTCCAAAATGATGTTTTCATGCTCCCACGTGAGTAAGAATGTACCCAGGTCACACATGTGGATTTTTAGAAGCTAAATAATGGTTCAACCCAAATTCGCAGTAACTTTCAAACAACCAAATTCCTCCTCCTCTATATGCATGTAGATGAGCAAAAATTTCAAATTCTTGGACATCGTTTTGTTCCTAGTATGGAAAATTGAGTAATAAGTGGTATGTTTTCCAAATTTGTCCATGCTTTGGGAGATACAAAAGGTTCTTTGTGGGCAATTTGTTAAAAATGCAAAATTTTCTAGAATTTCTAAATCATGCTCAAATTTGAAAAAATGGGTTGTTACAGCCTAAATTAGTATTATAACATGTATAAAAAGATCAATCATAGATTGGAGATGATGATATTATAATCTCATATTGTTGGTTTACACTCTAAGGAAACTCTCTTTTTGGGTGTTGGACTCTACTCTCTCCACATAATGTAAAGGCTTGAATGATCCTTTTAATGGAAAGGCTACATGTCGAGTTTTATATTTTAGTTTTTATGCAATTGGTGAATCTATAATTTGATATTTGTTAAGGGGAATCAAATATTTTGGAGGGCCCCCAAACCCATTGCATTTTCCTCTCTCATTTCCCTTTTCTCCTTGCTCATCTGCGTGAATATGTTTTAGATATGCATTTTAAAATTCGATCCGCTAACTTGTATTTTTATTTTTAGATCTAGAAACATATTGAATGACAAACTATTATTGGTATTTATACGCTTTGGCTTTGATTTTGAATGAATTTTGGAATTTTTATTAATAGATGCATCAAACACTACAAGATGGAGCATGTGTTTAAAGAACTAGGGTGAATGCATGAATATGGGTTACACTTTTGGGCCAAATGTGATGATGAAATTTAAAAGATTATCTTTTATTGAATAAAAGCCCTTGAAATTCATATAATGATCTGTAATGTAAACTTAAAGGTGATGGTAAAATTGCAAGTAAAATTTTTATGTATTGTAGGAAATGGATCACTTTGAAAAACACATAAAATTATGGGTTTTAAACTTAAATAATAGTATAAAACAGAGACAATATACCATTTCATAAACAAATAATAGAAAAATTAATAAAAGAGTTCTCTCTTTCATTAAGTGCTCAAATTCGTGTTTACATGGATTTATAGTACTCAAAATGTAAATAGTTTGTCTCTAATGGCTTCAAAACTATCAAAAACCCCCAGATGGGCTCTTTCTACACCTCATTTGGCCAAAACCTGAGAAAATTATGCTTCTTCCATGTTTTTCTTAATTTCCATAGCTAATTGTCTTACAATTCACCCCAAACCTAACTTGAGCACCCCAAACCCAAACTGATGCATAATTTTGTCCTACAATCATGCCCGACAATGCATTCGAATGCATTAAATGCCCAATAACCCCCATTTTCCAAAAACATTGGTAGTGTGGGGGCACCTGCCTAAGGGCTGGGGTTAACTGCCCACCCCCATCGGTCGACCCCAAACAAACTGGGCACTGGTCACATAATGTACATAAAAATCGGCCTTGAGTGCTAAAATGTTATGTGCACAACAAGACTTGAGGATTGTGGCCTGGGGCTGGACCCCCTCTATGCGCGCTTAGGGGCTAGCCCCTCTCCATAGCTTTGCTTGTGGTATTGTTGATTGGGCATGTGTATCACGGCTAGGGCCTTACCTTAGCACCCTTAGATCAAGAGCATTTCTCTTCTCCACCATGGGTTATATGTCAATGCATGTGACTTGGGATAGGCCCTTTACCTCCGCTTCCCACTTATTAATGCTTGGGAATTAAAACATGGTCTGGTGGCATGTGGTTATGGCCTTGGGCTGGGACTAAGCCTCAATCCCCTTGGCTCCTTTCACCATGGTCTTGTGGTGTGGGGTGTTGACAGGGGCTAGGGCTTAACCCTGGCCCCTTCCCCAAATAACAATTTTGCTAACTTTTTATATGGGGTTTGGCCTATGTTAAACAATGAACATAGCATAGCATGTTGGTAAGTTTTTTGCCTGCTAAGTGGGAGGTCTCATGTTTGATCCCTGTGATGTCCATCTAACCCTTCACCATCATTTTGTCCACTGTGGGGAGGCCACGTAGCAGCCACCTATTGGCCTACATGGATCCCAATTACTGGACCTAGAAACCACCAATAAAAGCACAAGAAAAATTTTACCAACGAAAAGAGGCCAAGTGGCAGCTTGCCATCAGCCTAGAAATGTATAGTTAGCCTATCAAAAATGTAATTTTTTACTTGTTTGGGAATTCTATCAGAACGTGATATTAGGATCATACAATATCATTTTTGAGCGATTTAAGTTGTGTTAGATTAAGGTTGTCGAGATATACACATTGGTATATCTTTTGGGCACTTTTGGACAATTTGAATTATAAGCACTTTACTAATCCCCTAGATCACTCTTCCCATATAGAAGCTTTTGGACCTCTAAAAGACTATTTTTTGTCAAAAAACCATATGAGGGTACGGTTCCCCCACCCTTCCATTTTCAATCCATTTGGTTTTGATTGGTTTTGTACCTTTGAACCACATATGAAGAGGTTTCTTGTTCCTTCTTGAAGTTCATGTTTCTCTTTCAAGGATAGGATATTGCTATAATTCTTCAAGATATTTAGAAGAGAAAATGTATGCTAAAAAAATATGATCATTTTCTCCTAAGTCTTCAACCAAAGGAGGCTTACCAAATTTCAAGTTATTTTCACCTCGAAGTTTTTCTTTCCTGATGCAAAGCCTTACTTCATCTCCAACTTGAAAATTGTGGCCAATTCAATGTTGATCATGTTCAACCTTATTTTTTGCTCAACTCTTCACCAAATTTGAATGCCAACATCATGCACCATTCTTCCTCAAAGCCAAAACATTAAGAGACTCACAAGAAGATGTATTAGAACTATTGTTCCCTTTCTCAAGTAGCTCTTAGATATTCTTCTTGATTCCTACATTCTCTAACACTGGAATCTTGTTTAGACCAATGTTCAAAAGTGAATCATCCTGCTTGATATAGGAGCATGTGACTTGGAGGGAAAAATCTTCAAACTTATTCCAAAAATCCAAAAAAAATCTAAAGGCAAAGGAGTGGGGTCCTTTAGCCATCAATTTCCATGTTTTTCTAGTTTAGCATAGGGATAGAATCTAGGAATAAGATCATGGTATAATAATTGTTGTATGGATAAGATGTAGTGAAAGTTCTTGAGGAGGATGTCTCACAGAACTATTAGTCATAATAACTAAGTTCCTGTTTTAGGAAATGGTTGCTAAAATGAACTAGTAGATATGTAATTGGCATGCTATTGTAAAGGGATTGGGACTGAGTGGGCTTTATCTCTTATTTTTCTAAAGGAAAGAATAGGACATCTCTGTATCGATTGATCCCAGAGACATTGTGATGTTTGAAACCCTCTCTGTGCATTTGAACTTACAGTTCTTTGTTAATATGGTATTTTATGTGTAATTTTGGCTTTATGCAGTGTTATATCCTAAGTTCTTATAATAGTGGTTTGGCCTTTGTTTTCCAATTAATAATTTGATTAAAGTTTGGTTGAGTGTTTTCCTAAGTATTGGCATGTCACGTTTCCCTTATAAGTATTGTTGAGTTCCGCAGGTGGAAACTCAAGTTTACACTGTAAAACTATGAAAACTTAGTCAAAATCAAGTTCCGGACTTGAAATCCATTCAAGTTTGGCTGATACCTATATTGAGTTTGCACCCATATCGCATCATAGTGTTGGAACAGGGAGAGACTAGCCTTTGGAAGCGTGGAAGCCTGAAGTGGAGTTTCGTATCTGAAACCATAATAGGAAGGTTTTAATAACCTGTCAGGCCCGTGGGCTTGTCAGATCGCAAGTATCCAATGGAAGAGCTTGGCGAGGGACTGTGGAATCGCCAATTTTGAATTTGCGATAGCCCCATGTGTTAACACATCAGAAGGGCTGTTGTATTATGCCCCATTTCTTGGAACAACTGATAGCAACCGCCGATAGTGTTATTCCATTCTTATGGAATAGAAACTGCTAATAGTGTATTAATGCTTCCTTTGGAATAAAACTCTGCCAATGCTGTATTTCCATGTAATAGTCGCATTATAGCCATTTTAAGCTGTCGATAGTGTATTTCATACATAGTTGTGTTAATTCCATTCAAAAGCACTATTGATAGTGTAATTCGTAATTCCTACGGAAGGTTGTCTATATCGCTTACACCCAGGCCACCATTAATGGTATCAGAGCCACATGTTGACACTGAATTGAATCTCAGAAGCAGGAGAAGGAAAGTTAATATGGCTTTCAGAGTTGGAAGAGGACGAGGACATGGTGGAAGATGATGGCTAGTTGCAAATGCTGAAGTGATGGAAGCTGTGCAACAGATGCAAGCTAGATTGGATGCATTAACAACAAGGGGAAATATAGATGATGGAGATGTTAGTGAGCCTGAGGTTCAAGCTGCAAAGGAGGAAGCTGTAGCAATTACTCCTAAGATCAGATTCTTCTAGTCAGTGTTGAGATCCACAGCTAGGCCAAAGTCTGAGGTTTCAATATATGAAGGAGGACTGAACCTAGAAGAATTGATAAACTGGATTAATGGCATGGAGAAATTCTTTGACTATGAAGAAATAGAAGATGACAAGAATGTAAAGTTTTTTGTCACCAACCTAAAAGGCCATACAGCACTTTGGTGGGATGAAGTGCAGGAAGAAAGAAAGAGACTTGGCAACAAACCTATCAAAAACTGGAGCAGGATGGTATCAAAGCTAAGAGGTAAGATCCTACCAAGTAATTATTAGCAACCCTTGTTCAGACAGATGCAAAATCTTAGACAGAGGTCTATGACAGTGAAAGAATACACAGAGGAATTCTATAAGGTAAGCATAGGAGCTGGAAAAACTCAAGATACATATGAGAATGTGGCTAGACATGTGAATGGTCTTAGGATGGACATTCAAGATGAGATAAGTATACTATCTCCTAAAACAATAAAAGAAGTTTATCAAATGGAACGGAGAGCTGAAGAAAAACTCATGAGGAAGTAGTTTGCCAGAGGGAGAGGTACTTTCTGAGGAAGGGGAAGTCAAGGTGGTAGAGGAAGATCTACAACACTTAAAGATGGAGCTAGTAGTAGCTCAACCCAGCATGCACCCACAGGAGGTGATGCAAGAATCAGAGAGAGTTTTTCTAGAGGAAGAGGAGGAAGAGGAAGAGGAAGAGAAGTAAGATGTTACAGATGTAAAAAATAGGGGCACAGAGATTTTGAGTGCCCAGAGAAAGAAGAAACAAGTCAGAGGAATTCCATTGTTGCTCAAGCTAAGGGAGAAGCAATAGCAACAGTAGTGACAGAAGAAGAAAATATACCAGAGAGAGGAGAATCTTTGGTAGTTAATAAAGTTTTTCTCAAGCCAGCAAAGGAGATAGTTGAACCATCACAAAGAAAGACTTTGTTCAGAACAATGTGTAAGGTCCAAGGGAAATGTTGTCAGATGATCATTGATAGTGGCAGCACTAATAATTTGGTCTCTACAGAAGTGGTGTAGAAATTGAAGCTGAAGATAATTGAACATCCAACACATTACAAGGTGTCATGCTTATAGAAGGGACATCAATTGTTAGTGAATGAACAGTGTAAAGTGGAGTTTCAGTTGGCCAAGTATAAAGATAAAATTGTATGTGATGTGATGCCAATGGATGTGTGTCACATATTGCTTGGAAGACCTTCACAAGGACAGAGGAGCTATGCATGATGGGAAAAGAAACACCTACAAGATTGGAAAGGATCGTGTCAATCATACATTGCTACCTCTGCAAGAAGAAGATACATCAGGAAAGAAGACTGCTCCAAAAACTTTGTTACTAGGAGGAAAGGAATACTTGAAGCACATTGAAGAGAATGAGGTAAATTTTGTTATAATTTGCAAGTCCAAGGTAATAGTGACTTCTACTGAAGTTTTTAATTTACCCATTGAAATTCAAGAAATGTTGGAGAACTATTGTGATATTATTGTTGATGATTTGCCTAATGAGTTACCACCCATTAGAAGAATTAGCCATCATATAGATTTGATTCCTGGAGCAAGTGTACGTAACAAAGTAGCTTACAGAATGAATCCTACAGAAAATGAAGAGCTTGGGAAGTAGGTGCAAGAATTGCTTGACAAAGGGCTGATCAGGGAAAGCTTGATTCCTTGTGTAGTACCTGTTATCACTCAGGTTGTCCCTAGGCTCCTATTAGGGATACGGCCGAGGTAACCACAAACCAATCTTCTGATTGCAGGTTGTAGCCCACCTGCAATCGGAGAGGGCTCTCTCCTTTAGATTCAACCTTAGTTGATCTAGATTCAACCTTAGTTGATGATTTTAGGCTAGCTTTTTGACTTCAAGGGAATGTTGACTGTGATTGGAGGGAAGGTAGGATTCTCGAGTAAAAAGGCATAGTAAGGTGTTATAAGTTTTGAACCATTGGACATGGAGTCACAGATTGAGGCATGCGAGCGTTTTCTTGGTCACAAGGGGATACGGAGTGGGATAGCCACGGAGGATACAATACCCAGGCTACTGAAAGTACGGAATGAACATCAGGGATGAAAGGCAAAAGAGAATCATTTCATCATGCTGAAAAAGGGGAGAAGTGGATGAGTGGGATCTCGGAGCAGTTAAGAATTCCAAAGACATGCACTCATTTGTGAGAGAAATAGGGTAAACCAGAGCATTTAAGAATTCTAGCTCATAACTGTTTCTGAAGAAAACATCGAAAAGTGCAGAAATTGAACTTAAGGTGTATTTAAACAAATCTTAAGCTATTCTTTTTTCGTGCAACTTAGAAAGGCGGAAAGATGATAAAAACATAAAATAAACAGGGAAGAATAACACTTAATGGATCATGCAAAGACACAGGAATTCCGTGATCATTCCTTGGCCAAGATAAAACAACAAGTTGTTTCGCAATCCATGCTTTCAGCAATCTTTGATTATGAAAATATGACAGTTACAGGGAGAGTCTTTACTCAGAGAAAATTGCTGGAAAAGAAACTGACCAACAAATACTACTACCAACCAACCAACCCCTTTACAATATCGCTTCTGGTGGTATTTATAGACAAAATATCAGAAAGACATCATTACAAGTGACCTTGACAGGTCTGCTTAGAACTCTTTGAAATCTAAATGTTGCTGGAAATAAATGCAAGTAAATCTTTTTGGTTGCGCTGGGGGCAGCTGAATCGGAACAGGTGACGAGGTGGCCCTTGGGGACCAGATGCG
>APFE031138723.1:375379-392027 GCA_000404065.3 Pinus taeda | reverse complement strand
GGGGCAGCTGAATCGGAACAGGTGACGAGGTGGCCCTTGGGGACCAGATGCGGTGCTGCTGAAGTGAATGTGCTTTGGGGCTGCAGTTCGGCTTTGGTGCGAATTGAATGTGAAATTATTATGATTTGAGAGCTTCAAGTGATTTTTCTCTCCTCCTATGGATCTGCTGGAAGATATTCAAATTTTTCTTGCTTTGGGCCGCTACTCAAGATATTCTCTGATACACTTTGCAGCTACATTGATGGTTTCCGCCGTCGACTGATACTCTTTGACACGCTTGAGGCCTACTGATTTGATCTGATACACTTTGAACTCTGTGAATGATCTGTTGTTGTCTTCTAACCAGATCCTTTGGCACAATTGGGCGATTTTTAGGCTTTTTCGACACGCAGTGGGCTCGGAAATTAGAAGATTCCCTGAAGATTCCTTGAAATGGCCTATTTCCCGTAGCGAAATAGGCCACTCGCACATCGAAAACTGCCTCTGTTTCTTGATCTGGAGCTCCGAAGTGCGACTTTTCTCCTTGTGCGAAGCTTTTTCGGCTTTTCTGGCTGCTGATGTAAGCACTGCGTCGGCTGTACGGTGGATGACGTCATCAATGGGTCCTTGGTACAGCGCGACGTGGTGAGGTACTGGTGGACTGTGGTGAAGAGACTCCGATGCGATATCGCAATATCGCGTCGGCAGGAAAGAGGGGGATCATTGGGTTGGACATGTGGTGCTTGCGACTGCCGATATGCGATATCGCGATATCGCATCGGCGGAGAGGGAGGGGTGAACGGATTGGACACTCGGCATTTGGGATCGCCGATCGCCGATTTCGCGATGTCGCATCGGCAGGGAATGGATGGGCATTGTTTTGCATGAAAGTGAGATGAAGAGGTTGCGATGCGAAAACGGCTTTGAGGGTGAAAAGCTAAGTACGTGGGTGTGAAGGGCTTTTGAAGTTTTGGAAGGGGTCCGACTACTTCGGGGGAGTTTTATACTTAGGAAGGAGTCCATAGTATCTAGAAGGTGGTTTCGGAGGTTGGGGTTCTTGCTTAGTTGCTGATAAACTAAACAATTACCGGGACTGATATGGTTATTTTTCAACCAGGGGAGGGATATTAGGTAAGGGATTTTTACTTAATATTAATACGGGGACGGGGAACATAGGGAGCTACATAATAATGTTAGTGGTTAATATGGAGATGATAAGAAAGCCCTAAGTTCGGGATACTTAGGCTGTTGCAGGGGGTAGGACCATACTTCGGGAGAAGATACGGAACAACTTTGAGTAAAGCAGATCTTTACTCAACCGGAGTGATGAAGATGATGAACTTAAGAGGTTTCAAGCAGATCTTGACCTCTGTTGGGGATGTTAGTTAGTGATCGGGGAAAACAGAGAAGGGAAGTTAGTTATACCTCATGTGAGCCTTTTTGCTTACAAATCTTTTCTGATTATGTTCTGCATGATATGATGCCTGCAAACTTGGAACTTGTCAGCAATTCAACAGCCTCAGAACACTACCTACCCAGCCTACTTGCTTAGCATTTTTTCTTCTTTTTTTTGGGGGTGCACTTAGACTTGCAAACCCGCCGTTCATTTTTCTTTTGATGCTTTCCCTATCTACATACTACCCTTATTTCTTCCAGAGCCCAGATTAAACTGTTGGACTCTTCTGTTTCTCTACCTATCTAAGAGTCTGCAAAGATTAAACTGTTTGGACAAACTTACAATCTCTATATTCTAAAACATGAAATTTAAACCTAGGGAGACCAAGATTAAACTGTTTGGACCTCCCTTTAACTAGAAGCAGCGATACCAGGAAAACTTTACAAAATTTGAAGGCAATTGAATGAACTTGAAGTAGCCTTCTTCATTTGGAGACTACTTGAGCAAATATGGAGCGTTGTAGCAAAGCAAAGTACAACATATTTGGCCTGTGAAATGCCAATCATGAAAAATGAATACCTGCTGCAGCAGGAGCTAACAATGGGCATAGATGATGGTCCATAGCAATGAAATTTCAAGTTTTCACAGGGTTTTGTCACTTGGAAGGGTTGGTTGGCTCCTGAAGGTTCTGTAGCATGTGTAGAAGGTCAGAATGATTTTGTTTTGTCAGTTCCACTTCCTTAACTATACATGGGGAGTTTAATCACATCATAATGTCCTCTCATCACATGTTTACCCCGACGGACCAGTTCACTTGGGTAAATGAGGGAGGAGGGTGTTACACTTAGTCCTACTCAATTGACACTTAGTCCTAGTCAATTAGCCATGCAGTAATTAGAGTATCATGCAATTGGATATTAATAGAACTCATGCATGAAATTTTGGAGTGCCATATTCATGATAATAATGAGCTTAGATGCGTGACTCCACTCACTAGTCTAACTAAAATACAAATACGTGTATGTTATCCCTAGTACCACCCTTGAAGCACTACTTTTTATAGAGAATAGAATGAATGGATCATGACAAGAAGCCATGTCCTTTATTGATTTTACAATCCATATAAGTAACATATAATAATTTCAAGAAGAAGAAAGAACCAGCTCACAAAAAGATAGAAAAGATAGATCAATGACTTAGAAATAAGCCTCTTCAAGGGGGAAACATCCTTTACATTACACAAACAAACAATTCTTGGATGATAAAAATGACAAGACCCCCTTTCTATATATAGGATTCTAATGGGTTATAATATAATAAGAGTTGACATAACAATAATAATTTAAGGGCGCAACGGTAACACTAGTGGGCTTCTATGGGGCACAATAATAACAATATGGGTATTACATGGGCACAACAATAACAATATGGGTATTACATGGGCACAACAATATAATAAGGGGGTTGCACTAATAACACTAAGGGGTTACACTAGTAGTATAGGGATCTAACATGCCCCTCTCCTTCAAAAAGTGTTATCCTCAATTCTTGAGTAGTTTTGGGTGCTTATGTATAAAATTATCATCCTTCCATGTGGAATCTTTAGCAGGTAAGTTCTTCCACTCGATGAGATACTTTAAAATTTATCGACTTTGTAGCTGTTGATTTATCGGTTCTATGACCCCTTGAGGTTCCAAAATGATTTTTCCTTCCTTACCAAGTTCTGGCAATATTCTTTGAACTGGGATCTTCTACAACTTTTGAATGAGCTCGCACCCTGCTTCTCATTCTTCCATTCATCCCTTCCTTCATTTATCGACTTTGATTGGATAATTATACCAACCTCTAGCATTTCTGCAACCATACATTCAATTTCACTCCATTGGGAATATGGATATATGTAAGGCCTGATTTTTGGAGGAACACTTCCTGGAATCAAATGAAAAGAATGATCATGATCACGAATAGGTGGGAGGCCTTTGTGAGTCTCAAATATCTTGGAAGTATTGTCCATGATTTTTTGGAGATCTAGAGAAATAGATGATTTTGATGTGGGAACCTCTAGGAAACATTATTGTGCAATTACACCTCTTTGTTCCTTATTTAGAAGCTTTGTCATTTTGTTAGAGCTAATTATCTTTCATGATTTCCCTGTGATACCCCTTAATTCAACTTCCTTTCCTTCCAAAGAAAATTTCTTGAAAAGTTCTTGAAAATTAAAAGCGATTGTACCCAAGGATTGTAGCTATTGGACTCCTAGTATAACATCAATGCCATCCATTGGAATGGAAAGCATTGGGATATTCAATACATATTCTCCCATGGATAGCTTGATATTATGGCACTTTCTAGAGCAATTTATGGTTCCTCCATTTGTAACCATAACTTTACACTTTAGTGTTGGATATAGGAGGAAATTCAATTCCTTGGCTATATTACAATGAATAAAATCACGGTTACGACTTGAATCAATCAATACTATTACCTTTTTCTTCTTGAGATGCCCTTCTATCTTAAGAGTTTGAGGAGTGGTAATTCCTGCCAATTCATTACAACATATGTTTTGATTCATTTATTCTTTCTCTAGGGTTGGTTCTTGGTGTATATCTTGTTCTTTTGATGTTTCTTGTTCCTTTTCTTCCTCCTCTTCACAATCTAGGTAAAATAATTTCTTCTCGACACACGTATGACCTTTAGAGTAGTTTCTATCACAACTGTAACAAATCCCTTTTGCTCTTTTTTCTTCCAATTATTGTGGTGTCAACCTTGTAGGATGTTGAAGGCTAGGGGAATCAACACTTCGATATTTATACTTGTGAGTGATAGGCTTCCTTGTTGCCATAATTTTTCTTTCAATTTTTCTTACGAACCTAAATACCTTCTCCAATGAATTAGGTTCCCAAAGACGAACCTCATGTCGAATGTTATCATTTAAAGTCCCTATGAAGACATCAATCCTCTGCTTCTCTGGAATATCATTTTCCCTTATATTCAATTTTTGAAAGTCCTCAATGTGATCTACCATTGAATATTTTTGTTTAAGACTTATCAATTGGCTAAAGAAGGTGTTTCTCTTTGTATCCTCATAATGTGCTATCATTTCCCCCGTGAAAATTGACCATGTGGCAAGTGGTTTACGAGAACAAAGCCCTTTATACCATAAAAATTTATTCGGTTCTAAATATAAATAAGAAATATGTACCTTTTGTAATAGTTTCACCTCATATAGATCAAAATATTGCTCCATATGTAGTGTCCAATTTACCGGATCCTTGCCATCAAACTTTGTGAGATCGATTTTTCTTGATTTTAGCAGCTTGATCTTGAAACGACTATAGCATTTTAATTTCAGATCTTTAGTTTCTGAAATTGCGGCTCGTCATAGAAGTCTGAGTCATGTTTCTAACCCTGCAAGTCTGATCACAATTGGATTCCTGAAGAAAGTGTTATTCTCAATCTCCTGCAATGACCTAATTATAGACTAGTTCAGTAGAGAGAACTTGTATTACATACCATGCGTCATTGTTTCGACCTTAGGTTCTCAAAATGATACCAATCAATCTAAAATCTATCTACTTTCTATCACATTTTACGAAATGTGAATATGATTCTCAGAGAGAGAGTTATGACGATTTTGCCAAGGTGACATGTTTAAAATGTAATTTGGGAGCTTGTAGAAACCATAAATGTCTTGGACCTTATCACCAAAAATATAGGGAACCAAGATCTGAAATTTGAGCCCAAGTTTCACCAAGAGTTTAGCTCAAATGGGTTTTAATTTCAGAATCTAAACCATCGTATAAAACAAATTATAGCGAAGATTCCACAATGACCTGTTTGACATGGAATTTTGTAGCTTGTACAAACCCTAAGTACCTCATATCATATCCCTGAATATATAGTGAGACAAGATCTAAAATTCTGACCCAAGGTTTAGGATGATTTCAGCTCAAATGGGTATTTATATTAGCTTCTAAAACTTCATAGAGAAAACGTTATGCAAAAATTCCATGATGACCAGTTTTGGAGTAGTGAAACCCTAGAATCCAAAGCTTTGATACCAAATGTTATGGAATGAGTTCACAAAAAGTTAGAAAAGATAGATCAACGACTTAGAAATAAGCCTCTTCTAGGGGGAAACCTCCTTTACATTACACAAATGAACAATTCTTGGATAATACATATGACAAGACCTCCTTTCTATATATAGGAGTCTAAAGGGTCATAATATAATGAGAGTCAACATAAAAATAATAATGTAAGGGCACAACAATAACAATAGTGGGCTTCTATGTGGAAAAATAATAACAATGGGTACTACAAGGGCACAAAATTATAATAAGGGGGTTTCACTAATAACATTAAGGGGTTACACTAGTAGTATAGGGACCTAGTAGTATTTACACTCATTTCAATGTTGAGAAAATAAATAGGAGTCCATTTTAGCATAACATTCTCTAGGTTCGTTCTTGTGGCTATAGGCAGACTTATTGAGTGGAAAAACTAAAGATGAATTATTTACTTATCATTGTGGCTACTTCCTATAATTTTCCTTTTGATATCACCATCAATAAACACATTCTTCACATCCATGTGGTCAACCTCCCACCTTCTTGTTATTGTAATAGCATGAATGAACTGAATAGAGCTCATTTTGGTCACTACAACAAAGGTTTCATCATAGTCAATGCCATGAACCTATTAAAAGCCTTTGTCCACTAAATTTTATTTGTATCTTCTCATAAATCCATGCTAATTTCTTTGTCCTATAGATCCACTTGCATTTGACAAGCTTATAATTTGGAGGAACTAGAACAAAGTACCAAGTTTGGTTCTTAATGAGGAAGTTATACTCATTGCCCATTACTACTTCCTACAAAGGATTCCTTATAAGTTATAGAAAATTTTAAGGGTCATATCTTCGAACCATATTGAAATGGCTAGGCATAACTAGTTATGTAGCTATGAGTGCATGAGGTGCTTCATCAAATTGAGATTAGCATCACCGAGAGGATCACTCATGAGGCACCACTTCTATGTCGAAAGTGGAATCAAATCTGAGTCTATGCATGTGCTCCCATGGTATTTTGAAACAACTTCAAAAATTAGGTTTGAGATCTAATATAATTGACATAGCACATTATATTTTAAATCCACTACAAAAATAAGAACAAAAGTTTCTACATGTTGTTCCTTAGATGCATGCAAGGGATGTTCTTCAAAGTAGAAATTCCTCTCAATGAAGAGATTGTGTCAAAATATCTAGCAGTTTATATCCGTTCACACTATATTGATATCAAATAGAGATGCATTCTTTTCTTTGAGGCTCAAAAACCTTCCAATCTCCTATAGGAATGTAAGCCCATGCACAAAATCTAAAAATGCAAAATTGTTTGACTTCTTGTTGCATCCCACTCCATGCTTCAAAAGGTGTTTTCCTTGTAACTGATTTGCGAGGAGATCTATCTTGTATGTAAAAAGAACATTGGATTTCTGCAGCCCAAAATTTTGAAGTAAGGGAACTTGCATGCCACATGAAACTAGCCATTAGTTTCAAGGATATATTCTTCCTCTTAGCTATCCAATTCTATTGCAAAGCATAAGCAATATGTTCTACAACTATATTCTTGTTTCATCATAAAAATGTTGGACATCCTTCTTAACATATTCCTCCCCATTATATATATAAAGTATAATGATCATCTTTCCAAATTTTTCCTTTGAATACAGTTTGAAAATACTTAGATGTTGAAGCACTTCATACTTGAGTTTGAGAAAGCACACCAATATGTATCTAGTGCAATAATCTATGAATGTGAGTGCATACCTAGATTTGATTACGAAAGGATTTAGAAATGGCCCCATATGATCACTATGTTGTGATCAACCAATATTGAGACGGGGTTCAAACAAGTATTGATGGTAATTCCAACAATGTTACACCATTTTAATTTCTAAAACAACTGATCAAAAGATACAACTTTAAAAGTATATAATCCATACATAAGAACATAAATGTTTAAGATGGAAACCCTCAAGGGGAGAAAAACCACTACACTTCTTTTATTCTCGCTTTTATTATTATTCTTCTCTATTTTCTTCCACATCAATATGCTAGCATGCACTAGGTAGGAGCACCCACTCCCCTTCATAATTTTTTTTGCATCCACCAATTAAGAGCACTTCAAAATTTAGCAAGCCCTAATTAGCTTGAGGCCTCAACCTCTACAACTACAATTCTGAGAAATAATCACTAATACAATGCAATTTTATCTCTAGATTTACATAAGAAACAACATATATCAATTGGCTAAAATATTTGCAAACCCCCCCCCTCTTTTTTCACTTATTTGAGATGCCTCAAAAAATACTACAAGCCGGAGAAAATATTTAGAATTTCCTTGACACATAACATTCATAATTTACGCAAAACAGTTTTTATAACATGACATGCTCAACAATCTTTGAAATAACAACAGTTTCCTTCAGCAAGATGCTACAAGCATTATACGTTGATTCCTCCTCTTTCAACACATTATACCAACAACACTTTATAATATTTAACACTCTCAAGCGATCAAACCTCTTCTTTACAATACTTCAACATATAAATAATTTCTTGAGGGATGTAAAATAATTACATTAGAGAAATGAAGAACCAATGTCCATACGTTGTTTACTTGTCTTGGATAATGAATGTAGCTAATTGACTCAATCCACCATCTTCTTCAATGAGTGAAGGACTTGCTCAATTTCAACCATGCGTCTTTGATGTGGTCTAATAGACACTAGCTTAGTGAAATCATTATCATGGGAGATTACTAACCAAAAATCCCATGGTTTTCTTCTTTCATGCATAGGGATCACATGCACTGGTTATGAATATGTCATATGGGACATGGACCCTTGTTGCACACAATCAATTAGAAGTGAACTCAAATTATCCATGGAGAAATAATGTTTGTGCCCTAATTTTTCCAAAATAAAAAATTCATCACCTAGTTCTCCAACTCAGTAGCAGACCATCAATACTTAGTCCCAAAAATTGTCATAAACATGAAATACATTACATCGAATTATTTACAATACATTACATCAAGTTTTTCCCACTCACATCAATGCTAACACACTATGAACAAATTCCAAGGCAATGGAGACCCCATGCATACCCTTTACTAAACTTTTCTTATGGATGATTTTCAAGAGCACATCCTTGATGAATTCCAATAGAAAATTCTATGGTAGGCAAACCTTTAGCCATATCATTTTTCTAAGTTATGGCATGTATATTAAATTTAAGTGTCCAAACCCTTCATGTCAAATTTACTTTCATCATTTGCATGCATGAGTAGTAAAGTAGAATTTGATTGAGAACTAATTAATCAAAGGTATACAATTGAGACTAGTGATTCACCTTACCAAAACCAATTTTTAAGTTATCTTACATGGCATCTATCCTCACCAAATCTAAGATGAATTTATCTCTCTTTCTGGTACCATTATTTGTTATTCTATACACAAAGAGAAGATATATTGGAAGTTCTGAAATATGCAAGACATTCTTGAAACTTCTATCTCCAAGATCTACCCTCAGTGGTCTAATTTCCTCTAGTAGAGAATCATCTAATATAAGGATAAGAGGATGAAAATATGGTTTTAAAGGTGAGAGAGCATTTTTTTGCATGTCATGTGATGTGAAGCTCCAAAATATATGATCCATGAGTCAGGATAAGAATGAATAACAAATAATGCATATGCATTACTTTTTTTTGCAATGCTCTTTCAGCCTACTTCTTCTTGGCATTCTATGGAATAGTGTCATCAATATTGTTCAGTTGAAAAGTACATGCCATGAGACTAATCTTTTTATCCATGCATAGCCATTCCATATGGTAAAGACAATTCTAATAGCATTTTCATTGCTCCTTCCTACCCTTGTTTTCTTTCTTGTTGTTACATTCATCTAGGGTTTTGGGATCGACTCCCTTTCTTGGATATAATACTTTTTCCTTTCATTTTCCGTTATATTTCTAATTGGATTTCGATTTGAGCGTGCCCCATTCATGCATAGCAAGTGCATGGGATTTGAAGCTTTTCAATGTCTCCATCTTTATGAGCTTATCATATTCATGACTCAAAGAAAGCAATGTGTGTAGGAATCTTCAAGTTGGTTTGTATGGCAAACCTAACTATGTGAAAAGAGACTAATATACATACTTTGGACCTTATTTTGACAATATGGCAAAAATTAAGTGAATTTCTTGCTTGGATTTGTCAATTGTGCAATCTTTCAAGAGGAGTAACAAGATTTTGAACCTTGTGAAAAATTATTGGATATTTTAGAAACTCTTTGGATCTAATGAGCTAAACTCATTCTCAAACATGTGACCCATCATTTCATCGTACTTCGAAAAGAGTATCATCAAAGTGGTCCAAAATTGATTTAGAGTGCTTCATGCATCTACATGAAACAATATATCTTGAGAAATCAATAAGCATAGGAGATAGAAGGCCTATCCATTCTGTTAAAATATTTGAATTTTTCAAGTGTGAAATTTGGTTTAATCTCTTTTACCATGACTATATGATACAAGTCTCTACTTTTAAGCTGATATAGAATCTTTGGCTTCCATTCAAGATAGTTATATGATGTAAGAATTGTAGAAGGTAGAAACTCCATTCTTTTCAATAGGTCTAATTTTGAGTACCTACAAATTGATTGTTTATATTCATCCTTCTTTGCTCCCATGGGCTCTGATATCATGTGAAATTGTAGTTGAACTTCCATAAATTGGATCTAACTAAAAAAATAATGAATCAAACTTGCAAAGAAAGAAGAAAAAAAATTGATTGAAAAAAAGTTAATGAGTTCATGGCTTCTTAATTGATAAAAAAATCAATTAAATCTCTAATACAATTAAAAAATAATAAAGCTCATGCATGAACTCCACTCTACTTACTGGTCTATGTCAAGTATAATTAAGTGTATGTTATCTCCGTGTTTTTTTAATGAAAGCCAAAGTAAAATTCCCTCTATATCCCATATAGTACTAAGGACTACCACACATGACCAAGTATATCTGCCAATTTATTGAAATCTAAGAGACAGTAACCCGGTTAAGCAATTTAGTTTGTTCTTATTCGAGAATTTAACTGAACTACTCTGTTTCAAACACAATTACCACCCACGAGAGAAAACTCATGGAACTTATCGGCACGTTAAAAGACCTCTTTGTAAAGAGAAGTATTGAGATCGATGACAGAAGTCAAATCCGTAACAGTCAGTCTTCATGCTAGATGGATCCAGAGCAGAATTAAAAAGAAATGTATACCACATCCTTCATAAAAATGGGAATCCAGTCTCTTATCTCTGGTTAACGCCAAACATAAAATTAAATAAATAAATAAAGTTCGTAAACTCTCCCAGTTACCAATAAGCATAGTGGATGAATTGATATTAGCGAGAAAACAAAATATCCGCAAAACAACCTTATCACTGTCAATGTTCGAAGATGGTTTTATGGCCACAGAAATGGAGTCAACATTGAATACGAAACCTCTATATTTGATTCCGAGGAAGACGAATTTTACTGGCTATAAGTATTGGAATCTTAGCTAGAAATTAAAGATTTCGTCCAAAAAAGGTGTAAATCGCTGATTTTTACCCAAAATAAGTTGTGTGGGACTTCATAACGCCAGCGTGCTAATTTCGTTTGGCATACTTCCAAAAATTTTGCTTAATAATGGAAGCTAGTTATGAAACAGAAAGATCAAACGTAAACTTTGAACATTTCACGCCACCACTTCTCACAGGCTTTAGGCCAAGCATTGCCGCTTGCTTTTAATGTCTTCTGTCTAAGTTAACATATAATTTTCTTTCCTCAATCCCTGTAGGAAAGAAGACGAGGATGCAGTTAACTCACCCACCACACTCCATTGCTTATAGTATACCACACTCTGTCGCTGTCACTCCGCCCAGACCATTAACCTGTTAAAGAAAAAGGTTGCTTGCAATACGAGTTTATTTCACAATGCAAACACAAAGCGTACATAGCAAATTCGAGTTACTTTTGCTTCAATATTGGTCGTTTCAGTTACAGATCGGTTTGCTTGAAGATGACTTATCTTAAATCCCAAAGTCTGGGTGTCACAGCGAATAACTTTGATCTTATGGTTCTAAATTTGAACCTTATTTGAACATTTGTGTGAGAAACGCTAGTTGAGGTGAAAAAAAAAGCTCTTTAACATGCCAAAAACTCCCTTCCCTGAACCATGAATGGGTAAGATTATGATTTAAAGAATTGCTTTATCCATACATTAGCTGAAAGGAATTAGCAATGAAGAAATCCATAGAAATAGACATCCGGAGAGATAAGTGTTAACTTGACGTTAATACCTACTACTGATACCTTGACAGATACTGAAACGTATCCTTATAAATTATAACTACTACCTTGAATCTCGTATCGCTATTTACACAGATATACCTAGTCAGAAAGGCAATAATTAAGTTGGCTAAACAATGGCTGAAAGATTTCGCGATTCAGCCAGCCTAGCAAATGCTCTACTGGGTGATGAGACCCCTGAAAAATCCATTACAGAGAATGCAGTGGATAAGACTTTTGCGAGCGCAGCCAATCTCGTCAAACTGCTTCCAACCGCCACCGTTCTTGCTTTCCAAATTCTGTCGCCTATTTTCTCCAACGGGGGCCACTGCTACAACGCCAACAAATACTTGACTGGCTTTCTGCTTGGTCTCTGCGGGATTTTTTGCTTTGTTGATTCGTTCACCGACAGGTACAGGGCAGAGGACGGGACGTTATACTACGGGATCGCCACCAGAAGCGGGCTGTGGACGATCAATCCATCTATCAACAAGACGGTGGATCTATCTTCGTACAAGCTCACGTTTCTTGATTTCGTGCACGCCGTGTTATCAGTTTTGGTGTTTGCCTCCGTCGCCCTCATGGATCCCAACGTTGTGAGCTGTTACTACGCGGATGCTCGAGAGAACCAGAAGCAGTTGTTCATTAGCCTTCCGATCGCAGTTGGGTCTGTTTGCAGTATGATCTTTGTTGCGTTTCCCACTTCACGACGTGGAATTGGATATCCCGCTGCAAACTAACGTCAATCTAACCTTATATATATAGTCGCAGCTTCTTAATATTTCAGTTTCATCTAGCTGTACAATGCAGATACGCGATGTCTAATAAAACATCTATTGGGTCCACTGGTTCCAACAATGTCCCGATTACTATATGTGGCTTTACCGTTAAAATCTTGCTGCGGAATTTTTTCGTGATTAAGCCAATAAATACTGAATATCTTCTAATTCGAAAGGTTATATTTCCGCGACTTTGATTGAATGTATGGATACGTTTTAAGATCGATTATTGTCAATAAATGTGGTTATTCTGAATACGGTGATAGTTCAGTGAAGCATGCGATGGACATTGTTTGCAGGACGATGTGATTTTAGGACTGTGGGAGTTGAGCTTTAGAACTTTCGTTAAAATCTACATATATTTATTAAGTGGCTTACTATATTAATACGGTAATAACTACATTTACTTGTTATTCGGAGAAATCAAGAAATCAAAATAGATGATAGATAATCAAATATGTAAGAGCAAAAGAAGACAGGAAAGAAGACAGTAGACAATCTCACCACACCGAAATACTCTCGCATGAGAATTGTTTAAAAGAAATAGAAGTCACATCAAGGGATTTTAAACTGGTTGGAAAGAAGACAATCCCCCCACAGGAACGACCTTCGCTTGAAACTGTTAAAAAAATCTATTGAAAAAAGATAAACTAAAATATGTTCAATTTAGTAAGAAGGAAAACAACATACCATCTCCGCCATACAAACTACTCTCAAGCCCCACCCTACAAACTACACTGGCCCGCCACACAACTCGGTCAAGATAGCTTGAGAACTGTTACAATTTTTTTATTGAAAAGGAATCGGCTAAGGTCTGTGCAGTTGCTTCAACATATAAGCACAAATAGGCATGCGAGGCCTCTTTGGTTCTACATGGAAACATGCATTTTTCGATGTAGATTCGTATATTGAAATTATGCGAATGCTTGCATTCTACTTTAATGAAATTCTCTTCCTATTCCAAAAACAAAGATCAAAATTTATGTTAAACCTAATCTTCTAAGTTTCTTTCTATTAATAATTTTTCAAAATTTTAACTCCTAGTTTGTAGTCAAATATCCGTTTTATTCATTCGCCCTACTTAGAATTGGCCATGTTTGTCCCTTATGTTGAAATGTAATTCCAACTACAGCGTATTTATTGCCGGAAAACCGTGAGTCTTTTCCCGGCACCGCCTTTCACGGAGCGGTGGTTTTTCTCAAAGGGCAGCGAACATATTCACCAGATGACACGTGTCTGAGTGGTTTTGTCAAAACAATTTCCCGGATGTTAAAGTTCAGGAAAATGGACCGTGCGATATCGTCTGTCAACAGTTCGATTGAAATCAAGGTTTGAAGCCGTCCGATTGAATCAGAGTTGATTTACAGCCTTGCAGCAAATTGCGTGACATGAAGTGAAACTTTGTTTGACCGCCAGGGTTATCATTACAACATTTAATGAAAAATTTACTGTGGTTGTAGATGTGGGTAAAGCTTTTAATTTTTTTAATTCACAGGTGTATTGCATAGGGAAATGTATTGTTATGTGTTTTTTTGTTTTTTTTGGAAAAAAAGGAGCAAGCCACAGCGTCTAAGAGAAGTAAGAAAAAAATTTTACTCAGCAGTGTAAATATATACAACAAAGATAGTTTTGTTTTGGAATATGCAGCAACGTGAGTAATTTTCTCACAGCAGTGAATGAATGTAAGAAGAAAAATTTTATACACAGCAGTGTAAATTTGCAAGAAGAAAGTGTAATGTAATATGCAGATGAAAAAAAAATTTTACGGACAGCAGTGCTGAGACAGAGTATTTTTTTAGGAAGAGATAGTGAAGTTTTTTTTGTGGAACTGAAACGTTCCTGATGTAATCCCTCTGTGAGAGGAAGAAGTTTGTAACAACAGTCTTTTAATAAATGCAAAGTTTTTTTTATGTGTGTGAAAAAACTCTTTCTTCCCAGAAAACAATTTTAGCTTCCCTGTGTTAAGATCATGTGATAAAACAGAGCATTATTGTTTGTTCATATTTTATTCTGGAATTATCACAAATTCTCAACATGGTATCGGAGCTTGTCTAAGCTCTTTGAAGGTGTCAAAGAAGCCGAAGGAAGGATTTCTTGTTGTAGCAGTTTCTCCATCAGTGTGAAGACTCGGTCAAAAAAAATCCAAGGTATTTCTTAAGTTAGTTTTTGTGTTACTGTTGAGGACAATGAGTTATTTTAAATACACAGTCAAGTATTTTGAAGCATAGTTAAGAGTGCAAGAATGGCTGGACCCAGCACTAGCATGGGTATCTATAATACCCAGCTCCTGACTATTGGGCAATAACTATGAGAGCTTTGTTTGCTTCCCAAGACTTATGGGAATTTGTTAAAGATGGTTTTGAAGAACCAGCAGATGAAGATGAGTTTAATAATTTGACTCAGGCAGAGAAAAAACTGTTGAAGAGCAATATGAAGAAGGATTCTAAATCCCTTTACTTTTTGTATCAAGCAGTGCATGAGAGTGTGTTTCCAAGGATAGCAACAGCCAAGAGATCCAAAGAAGCATGGCAAACTCTCAAGATAGCCTATCAAGGCATGGAGAAAGTGAACATAGCAAAACTACAGTCGCTGAGGAGAGATTTTGAGAATCTTTGTATGAAGGAGTCAGATAATATTGATTCATTCTTCACACATGTGATTGGTCTAGTTACACAGATAAGGTCTCATGGAGAAATTCTTGAAGAAAGGAGGATTGTGGAGAAACTATTGAGGATCCTACCCTCAAGATTCGATGTGATTGTCACCACCATAGAAGTGACAAAAGATCTCACAAACTTCTCAGTTGATGAACTACATGCATCACTGATAACACATGAGTAGAAATGAAAACTCATCTCTAGAGCATGCCTTTAAGACCCAGATGTTCTTTGGAAGAGGAAGAGGTCAAGGTAGAGGAAAAAAGAGAGGAAGAGGCAGAAGCCAAAACAGAGGTGGAAGAAACAGTCCAGCAAATGCTCAAGGAAGAGGCAGCAATCCAAATCAAAACCAAGGCCAAGGAAGCAGCGAACAAAGTGGACAAGGTCATGCTCAAGGACAAAGGTATGATAAACCCAATGTCCAATGTCACTATTGTAAAAAATATGGACATTATGCAAATGAATGTAGGAAGAAGCAGCATGATATGAATAATAGAACTAGTGCAAATTTCACTAGAGAAAATATCAGCCAAGATAATTTGTTTTTAGCCTGTAATATGGCTGAAGAAAAGAGTGAAGATGTATGGTTTCTAGACTCCGGTTGCAGTAACCATATGACAGGTAACATAGCCCTATTTTCTATGTTAGATCAGAGTGTGAAGTCACAAGTCACACTAGGGACTGATAGTAAAGTTTCTGTTGTGGGAAAAGGAGAAGTAAATGTCTTAACAAGGAAAGGTGAAAAGAAAACCATAGCAGATGTTTATTATGTTCCTGGAATGAAATGTAACCTCTTAAGTATTGGACAACTTGTTCAAAAGGGGTACAATGTTTTCTTTAAGATCGATGTATGCACCATCATGGATCAAAGACCCAGCAAACAATGTATTGTTGAAGTAATAACAAGGAACAGGGTGTTCCCTCTCAGAATAAAAGCATATTTAAAAAATGGAGAAGAAATAGCAGCAGTGACGCAAGAGGCTTTCCAAAGCAAACAAAAAGATGAAAATTGGTTGTGGCTCTTGAGATTTGGACATCTAAACTTTGGAGGTCTTAACTTATTGAACAGAAAATGAATGGTAAGAGGATTACCATTGATAGAGAAACCAGACAGCCTTTGTGAAGGTTGTATCTTGGAGAAACAACACAGAGAAAGTTTTCCATCAGGTAAAAGCATAAGGGAAAAAGCACTCTTAGAGATTGTCCACTCAGATTTATGTGAACCGATGCAAACTCCATCACTTGCAGGCAGCCATTATATACTAACATTTATTGATGATTTTACTAGAAAAACTTGGGTCTATTTCCTGAAGAACAAAAGTGAAGTGTTTGAAAGATTTTACAATTTCAAAGCACTTGTAGAAAACCAAAGTGGGCTGCATATCAAAGTTCTAAGAACTGACAGAGGAGGTGAGTATATCTCCAAAGAATTTCTACGTTTTTGTAGAGAAA
>APFE031138723.1:359342-374416 GCA_000404065.3 Pinus taeda | reverse complement strand
AGCATAGAGAAAACAATGAATGTTAAAAACTCTTTGTCACATGATGAAGATGATGAGGAGATGGCTGAAATACATCCCCAAACAGCAGCACCAACACAAGGGCACCAAGAGACACCCTTGAGGAGAAATGAAAGTGCTTCTCCAAGCACACCACAAGGAGGAAATTCAAGTGCTTCTTCAAACACTTGTACACCAAATGAAAAGGTAAGAAGTTCATAAATTTAAGTGACATTTATGAACAAGAGGCAACAAATAAAGGTATGAACTCTTTGTTTTCTTTATATTGTCATGTTGATGACTCTGTTCATTTCGAAGAAGAAATTAAGGATAGGAAATGGATAGAAGCTATGGATAAGGAGATTAATGCCATAGAAAGAAACAAGACAAGGGATTTAGTTGAACTACCAAAAGAAAAAGAATTCATTGGAGTTAAATGGGTCTACAAGACCAAGAGTAATTCTGAAGGCAAAATAGAAAGACACAAGGCGAGACTTGTTGTCAAAGGATATAAGCAGCAATATCGGAGAGACTATGAGGAAAGTTTTGCACCAATTGCTAAAATTGAAACCGTGAGAGCAGTGTTGTCCATAGCAGCACAAAAAAAGTGGAAAGTTTACCAAATGGACGTGAAGTCAGCATTCCTAAATGAAGTGTTAATGAAAGAGGTTTACATTGAACAACCTTTAAGCTATGAAAAGAAAGGCCAAGAGCACAAAGTGTGCAGATTGAAGAAAGCTCTTTATGGGCTGAAGCAAGCACCAAGAGCATGGTACAATAGGATAGATTCCTATCTACTGGAAAATGGTTTTGAAAAGTGTGAGGGAGAACCCACCCTCTACATCGAAGAAAAGGATGTTAAAATACTAATTGTTGTGTTATATGTTGATGATGTTATTTTCACAGGTAATGATGATAATCTTATTGAAAATTTCAAAACAGTCATGAAAGAAGAATTTGAAATGACTGACATGGGTTTGCTGAGATACTTCTTAGGAATAGAAATAGAACAAAATGGAAATGGAATTTTTATCTCACAAGCGAAATATGTTAATGAAGTGTTGGAAATATTTAATATGCAGGAGAGCAAAGCAGCAATCACTCCCATAGTGATGGGATTATAACTCAGCAAAAAGGACAACAACAAGGATTTTGATCCTAGTTTGTACAAGAGCATAGTTGACAGCCTCATGTATTTGACCGCAACTAGGCTGGATATAATGCATGTTGTTAGTTTAATTTCCATATTCATGGAGAGGCCAAAAGAAGCACATTGGCAGGCAGCAAAAAGGATTCTGAGGTATGTTAAAGGTACTAAAAGGTTTGGCATTTTATATACTGCGTCAGAATGTTTAGATTTAATTGGATACACTAATAGTGATTGGGCTGGAAGTGTAGATGATTGGAAAAGCACATCCGGTTATGTTTTTCATATGGGTTCAGGAGCCATTTCATGGGCTTCTAAAAAATAGTCTATTGTAGCATTATCTACAGCAGAGGCAGAATATGTGGCAGCTACAGCAGTAGTGTGTCAAGCAGTTTGGATGAGAAGGATGTTAAGGAGCGTATGCCAAGAGCAAGCAAAAGGAACTGTGATTTTTTGTGACAATAGCTCAGCTATTGCATTATCCAAGAATTTTGTGTTTCATAAGAGAACGAAACACATTGACACAAAGTTTCATTACATCAGGGAATTTGTAAACAATGGAGAAATTATTTTAAAACACTGCAGAACTCAGGAGCAGGTTGCAGATATTCTGACCAAACCATTGAAACAGAAAAGTTTTGAGTTTTTGAGGAAATTTCTAAGTATGAGTGATAACCCAGCAGTTGAAATTAAAGGGGAGTGTTGAAATGTAATTCCACCTGCAGTGTATTTATTTCTGGAAAAACACCAGTCTTTTCCCCACACCGCCTTTCATCGAGCAGTGGTTTTTCTCAAAGGGCAGTGAACATATTCACTAGATGACACGTGTCTGAGTGGTTTTGTCAAAACAATTTTCCCCCAGAGCATAAAGTTCAACAAGATGGACCGTGCGATATCGTCCGTCAACCGTTCGATTGAAATCAAGGTTTGAAGCCGTCTGATTGAATCAGAGTTGATGTACAGGCTTGCAGCAAATTGCGTGACGTGAAGTGAAACTTTGTTTGACCGCCAGGTTTATCAATACAACATTTAATGAAAAAATTATTGTGGTCGTAAATGTAGGTAAAGCTTTTAATTTTTTTAATTCATGGGCGTATTGCATAGGTAAATGTATTGTTATGTTTTTTGTTGTTTTTGTTGAGAAAAAAAAGGGGGAGCACGCAGCAGCACGTAAGAGAAGTAAGAAATTTTTTTTACACAATAGTGTAAATATATACAACAGAGACAGAGTTTTGTTTTGGAATATGCAGCAGCGTGAGTAATTTTCACACAGCAGTGAATGAATGTAAGAAGAAAAATTTTACACACAGCAATGTAAATTTGCAAGAAGAAAATGTAATGTAATATGCAGCAGCTTGAATGAAAAAAAACTTTTACGCACAGCAGTGCTAAGACAAAGTATTTTTTTAGGAAGAGACAGTGAAGTTTTGTTTGTAGAACTGAACCGTTTTTGGTGTAATCCCTCTGTGAGAGGAAGAAGTTTGTAACAACAGTCTTTTAATGAATGCAAAGTTTTTTTTTTTATGTGTGTGAAAAAACTCTGTCTTCCCAAAAAATAATTTTAGCTTCCATGTGTTAAGTTCTTGTGATAAAACAGAGCATTATTCTCTGTTCATCTTTTGTTCTGGAATTATCAGAAATTCCCAACACGTTGCATCTACCCTTCGATCATTCAAGATGCAAGTGGATTCAAGCTTGATGTCGACCAATTTCAAGCTTGCAGAACGAACGCTAACTACATCCTCCCCAATCCGAAGGTCTGTGCTGAAAAGAAACATCTTCCACTACATAAGGAAATTCTGAGACTCAAGGTAGGAGGAGAGTGCGCAGAGGATGTAATGAGGTTGCAGCTGAATTTAATGCAAAACTAAGATAGATGATTGGGACATGAAACCTAAGCTTCTCGGATCCAAAATTATTTCTCTGAATTATGACGACATTGTTTTAAATGTTGTCAAGGATCCAGAAAAATGGGATACAATTGAGTTCTATTCGTTCCTTATAGTGCACTTTTATCATTTCCCTTGATTGCAATACTTTATAGGGTTGCTTTGGGTCACACATTCCTTATTAGTATAGATTGATCTTAAGAGGATGTTGTTTTTTAAAGATGGATTTACTATTTTTAAATGTTAAGTCATTGTTCAATTCTTGACTTACGCTTTGACACTTGCCCCCTTCAGCATGCTCCAGATATAGAGCTGCTACTTGCCCGAGAGGGAAGGGCGTAAGGAACCAACGGCTCAACCAATCGAACAGACAGCAGCGCTAGCATGGGGGAATTCTTAGGGTAGAAAAAATCTAAAATGACCAAATGATTAGTGACGACTTCTGATTGAGTCTACTTATATTTTACGTCTTATTTTTAGACATGATTATGCCTCACTAGCTTAATCTAAAAATATATATTTCAATTTGTTGAACTCTTAATATGGATATTTTAGTAAGCTTTTGTAGGTATAAATATTATAAATAAATATCAACATCGCAACCTATAAAACCAAAATGGTCAATTTTTATGTAAATAGATGTATTCAAAATGTCATGAATTGGATAACATTAAGGAAAGATAACAATTTCTAATATAGAACGAGAGAAAAAGACAAGGGCAAGAGGCATAACCGTGTATTTTTTTGCGAACCATAGTCACCATGGTAATTAACTTTAATATTGTTCGTAATGTGACAAACAACGAACAACATCACAATTTAACAAACAATAAACACTCTCGAAAAGGGATAGACAATAAACAAAATGGTAATATATTGAGCAATAAACAACATCTCAATGTGATGAACAAAAATAGATGTTGAAATTTAATGAATAAAAAATTACATCGAAATGTGATGAACAATGAACATTGTCATAATGCGAAAATCAACAAACCATGTCACAATGTGATGACATTGAAATGTAAAAGACAACACAACATTTCAAAATAAATGACAACAAATGAGATCACATTATGATGAACAAAAACATAATTTCATAAATAATAAATATTGTCACAATTTGAACTAGTGTTATTAGGTTTACTTACATTTATTGGGTTTATTAAGATGATTTATGCTTATTCGGTTGACCTAGGTTGACCAAATCAACCATAGTCAACTAGGTTCACCTATTTTTACAAGTTCTACTATATATTGATATCATATTAACTATATATTAATACATGTTACTTATGGTTGGCTATGGTTAACATGGTCAACCATAGTCAACATGAGCATTAAAGTCAACCATAGTCACCATGGGAATTGACTTTAACATTTCTCCCAACATGAAAAACAATAAAAAATGCCACAGTGTGATGAATAATAAGCAATGTCACAATATGAAAAAAAAACAAAGAAAGTTGTATTGTGAGAAGCAACAATTAACGTCACAATTAGACAAAATAAGGACATCACAATCTGATCAAGAAGAAATAATGTTATAATTTGACAAACAAGAAATGAAATCACAATGTGATGAATAACAAGCAATGTCAGACACAGGTTAGCCCTCCCCCCATGTGAACACAATAGAACAAATCGTAACAGTTACGATTATGAATTGACGGCTATCCAAACCAAAGCTTTGGTGGTTCCAAATGTGAACACTAACATCATGACATCAAATAGTCATCTTTGAAGGTTCCAACCACAATAGTCAATGTGATGGTTATCACATGTGAACATCCCATTAAAATGCCCGAAGTTAAGAATATAGTTTATGTTAATTATGGGATTAAATTAATTAATCCGAGTTTAAAACACTTAAGCGTAGTTTAACTTTGAGTTTAATTTGGTGGTGGATTTGGCGGTACCCCAAAATTTGGGCTTGCCTCCAAAATTAGCTCACTAACTAGAGTCATTCCAAATTTAGTGGAGCTTTTCTAGGAAAAGACTGATTGAGCCCTGGAGAAGTCAATTTTCGACCAAATTGAGCTAAGAAAGAGGTTTTCTTGGCTAATTTGGATATTATGAACACATCGGTGCACATCTCAGGAGCCATCGAGCTTTCTAAAATAGCGTTTTTCCACATTGAGACAATATAGAGGCCGAAGACATCGAAGTTGGACCAAGGAGATTTAGTCCAGGACATGTGAACTCCTTCATCAAAACATTGTGTTAAAGTGTCTCTTTTATGGTTTGTTGTACTTTGAATGTCTCATGTTCAGTATTTGTGTTTGAAGCTATTTTAGTCATGAATGTCAATTTAAACTTTATGAGATTTCCCTGTTTACGTGCACAAACAACTAAGGAAATCTCAGCACAAGAAGCAATAAGAAAGCATATGTTTAAAAACCTATAATTGTTATTAGCACAACAAAACTAATCATACAGAAATAGACCAGCCAAGACCCTACTTCCTTGTGTAATTCCTGAGAGAATTAACCCATATTTAATTATGAAATCCTTCCTCTATAACTATGCAATCCAAACTTATGTCCTCAAATGATTGCATCCACCCTTTGTACAACTCGGAAAATTATACCACTGATAGTAGACTGTCCCTACACTCTAATATCAAATGGGTCTTCCTCTGAACTAACATGCATGAGATTTTTGTGAGTGAATATTCAGTTAACTAGTGTGGTATTGGTTGATGCACTCATTCACTAACCCACTACTAGACCTCTACTAGTTCCTCCAACAACTAAATCTAGTTTAACTAACAATAACTCAGCTAGACTGAGTTATCTAATTAGAACTCCAATAAACTCAATCTGGACCCCTAAAATTTAGGAATCACACTAACATGACTCCAGATAAAATTCCAACTAGAATTTCTTAAGCTAACTAAGTCAACTTAACTTAGTTAACTATTACAAGTTGCTCTGAGAAAATAATTACAATTTTAATTCACAATGTAATTCAAGGACAAATTTAATTGGAATTTCTTGTTGCTATTTTTAATAGTCCCTCTCAACAAGAAAGGGATTATCAGCTATCTCGATATTGTGTCTGTGAAACTCGAATTTAGATCATGAAAACAGCTTTGTCAAAATGTTAGCACCTTGTTCCTCTCTCGGAATGTACTACAACAACGTAATCTTCCTCTGCACACAACCTCGAAGATGATGATTTCGGATATCAATATGCTTGGACCAATCATGAAAAACCAGAATTTTAGAGAGTTTTATACAGCCCTAATTATCATACTAAATCACAATTGGATCCATCTGTTGGCCAAATAAGCCAACTAGAACCTTCCTCATCTAGATGGCCTCATAAGTTGCTTAACTAGCAACCAAGTATTCTGCCTCTGTTGACCTGAGTGCAATTGATCTTTGTTTCTTGTTGTACCAAGAAATAATTGTTGAACCAATATTGAAGATCCGTCCTAATGTGCTCTTCCTGTCAGATGGAATGCCTGCCAAATCTGCATTGGTAAAGCCTTGAACCTTCACTCCCTCTCTCCATTTGTACCACAATCCATATTGAGTAGTGCCTCTAAGGTATCACCATGCACGCTTGGTCGCCTTCCAATACAGCTTGATCGACCTAACCATCGCTTGACTAGTCTTGTTAACTACATAGCACATGTTCGGTCGTGTGTTCACCAAATACATGAGTGAACCCACAAGCTTCCTGTAGATAGTAGTTTCCACTACTTCACCCAAAGTAGCATCCTCCTTCCTTTAGTTACCTCATAGAGGAGTCTCCATGAGTTTACTGCTCTCCATGTGAAACCTCATGAGTTTCGTATCGACATACTTCCCTTAAGAGATAAAATGTTCCCCATCACCTTGTTATACTTCCATTCCCAGAAAGTAGTGCATGAGGCCCAAGTCCTTCATTTCGAACTCTCTTGCAGGATCCTCTTAGCAAGACTTGATCAACTTATCATCACTTGTCATAATAAAATCGTCAACATATAAAACAATAATCAACAAATTACTTTAAAACACAATATGGTGCAGGTTCGCTGTAACGGCCCACTTAATCTTATCATGCACATTTTCTTAATATTTAAATTACCTGAAAATATTGACTTATAATTATCAAGAAATATTGGTGAATACCTTCATTTGGGAAACTGTAAATTTTGTTTACTGATATAAAATTTATTATTGTAATTATTCAATTCCTAACTTGTCTTCTCAAATTTAATCTTGGATAGGATATGGTCTCCTTCCATTATTCCAATTTAAACATCCCCAAAATGTCCTCTCATAATATCCTTGGGAGAAGATATGGTCCTCCCCAATTAATTACCAATTTTATATTCATATCACATCCCCAAAATTCCCTCTCATATTTACTTTGGAGAAGACATGGTCCTCTCCAATTAATTACCAATTTATATATTCATCTCTCGTCCCCAAAATATTTTCTTGGGAGAAGACATGGTCCTCTCCAATTAATTACCCAATTTTATATTCATATCACATCCCCAAAATGTCCTCTCATATTTACTTGGGAGAAAACATGGCCCTCTCCAATTAATTATCAATTTTTATTCATCTCTTATCTCCAAAATATTTACTTGGGAGAAGACATGGTCATCTCTAATTAATTGCGCAATTTTATATTCATATCATATCCCCAAATGTCCTCTCATGTTTACTTGGGAGAAGAGAAGTCAAATGTAAGGACTAGGGAGTAGTTATGACATTAATGAGAGGTGGTTGAGGTGTAGAGGAGAAGGGGGAGTATAAAAGGGGAAGGATGAGGGAAGGAGGGGTGTCCTTGGTCTTGCTTTTGGTTTTGGTCTGGCGGTGGATTTGGAGGAATTGTTTGAGAGAGAGGAGGGGAGTATTGTTTTATCTTGGACACACTACATCTGGTTGAACTTGGGCTTGGAGGGCTAGGGAACCCGTGGATGTTTCCTAGGCTAGGAATACTTCCTAGTTGGCTGGGAGGTAAATCTCGTTAGTAGTCAACAGGAGCATTCCAACAAGATTAGCATCTCAAGGGCATCTCCATCGGGCTATCGGTACAGGTATTCCTTTATGCATAGATTACTCATGTAAGTGATTGAAATGAAATTTTCACTATCTAAATTGAAGGAATTAGATTTAAATGGTAAATTATCATTGTTTAAATGTATTGTAAGAAATTAAATTATTGTCATTTTATTGCATTTAAAATTAGAGAATATAACTCTGGTAGAGGACCCTAGGATGGAGTCTTACATGTGGTGTTAGAGCCCAGATTCAAAATATGGACCTTGAAGCCTACCTATTAGAAAAAAAATATATTGCAAACAAATTTAATTATATTAAAAACCAAAATAAATTGAATTATTAAATTATTAAATGAAATAAACCTTCTATTGATTTTAGAATAGTCCCGTCTATTTCCATTCCCGGAGGAGTTGGTTATTCTGCCACATGGGGTCTTTGTAAACATAATAGTCTGTAACCTAAGATGTAGCCATGGATGCCCCTAAATATCACACTTGTCTGTACGTGTAACGTATTTTACTGAAAACAGTGGGTGTCTTTGTCTATTAGAGATTCTATTCTTAGGCGTCTATGGAAAAATCACAGAAGATGGCATTTTTTTAATGGAGGTTCTAGTCTTCTTATTGACAAAGACAATATTCTTGTGTTCTCATGCCTTCTCTGGGCAGACTCATATTGTTTGCATTTCTGCAACTGGGGCTTTTGGGGCGGATTCTTTATTAGTGTCGGCTCTGGTCGACCTATATCTCTCCTCTCAGCAGTGAATCCATGTCGGTGTTGATTTCGTTTGTTGTTTATTGTTGCTTTTTCTCACGCTCCCCTCAAGTGGAATTATTATATCCCCGGTCTAACGTCTCAGTTGTGGCTCCTGTCGGGTGGATTTCTTCACAAAGTTCTGTAAAAGTCTATTTCTGCACTAGCTAAAGTCTGAATTATGTTTATCGCATATGTGAATGTTTCATGGAGACTTACATTACATACCAACGGTTGGGTTTGTTGTCAAGGTTAATTATAATGATAGTCCTACAATTGAAGGAGATGGCTGTGCTGATAATGTTCCAAGCCCTTGGTAGACAACTTACTCTGGAACTAGGTTATCAAGTGGTTTAGATTGTGCCAAAGAATCTGTGGATCCTCACACCTCTGATAAAGCTGAAGGATCATTAACAGTTCACTGATCAGAATCGACATTTAATGATATTTTTTCCAAGAGGGCCAATCCTTTGAGATCCCTTAACTACAAGGCCTTGGCATTTTTGAATTCCATTTGAACGCCTTTCAACGTCTGCAAGGAGACGAGCTTAAATATACCTACAGGCAACCATTTCAAAATTATTTTTCTTTTGGACTCTCGACATTCAGATGTACCATAGACTGGTGCTTAGCTATCACTAGATGCAATATTTTTAGCTTGTTGCAATTATTGACATCTAAAAAGAGTAGGTGCATAATATTTTTCAATGAATGAAGCAACTTCTCAATATTTGTACTAGACAAATTCAAAAAAACTTTAGATAATTTAATTTCCTAATAGATTTAGGCAATGACTTGATAGAAGTCATACTGATATCTAATACACTGAGATAGCTCAAATGCTTAACAAACCTTGTAGAAATGGATTTAAGATTCATGTTGTAAAATAGCAATAATGTACAGATCCTTTGATCACTGAAGGCATCCTTGATTTCCAATATATTGTTTTTCATCGATGAAATTCTATACACTTTCCAACACTATTACACTAGAAGTTTAACCAGTTTTCCTCCTGGCTTGAAGAAACATGTAGGTTGATGGATGGAATCGGCCAAATCATGCAAAAAATCATGTATTTTGCAACTCTTTACTTGCCCATTCCCACTAAATTTTGAGCCTTCAATTAAACATCGATCAATAAGTTCATTTAAGTAGGAACATCCTACAATGTATGCATCTTCCCTGGTTGAAACAAATCCTTCACTAATCTAGGCACACACTAAATTATCTGCTTGAATTTCAGTATTTTTAGGAAAGGCTGAAAAATACAGAAAACAAGGCTTCAAACGACATGGCAAAGCTTTGTAACTCAAAATCAAACAAGCATAAAGCCACTCATGGCCTTTGAATGTAGATGCTCTGTTTCTAGATGCCTCGGTGTCAATTCCCAATCATTAGGAATCATCCTCCATTCCTTATCATCAGAAATCATCTTTCCAGATATCGCCTTATAATGTCCTACTATTTTTAGGGCCAATGGTACTCCACAACATTTTTCTTTAATTTTTTGAGCGACTTCCTTAAGCTACATTGTTGGAGGGCTGTGATTTTGTGTGTCTGGGAAAGCATGATAGAAAAACAATTTCCAGTTGTTTTCATTAGATAATTGATTCAACATGTGCATATAACTATAACTTGCGGCCACACTGCGATGACGTATAGTGATCACAATCTTATTTTCGTTGGACAAGGTCAATCCAGTCTTTTACAAAACAAAATCCTCCCACACATCATCAATAGCAAATAGACAATGTTTTCCCTTTAAATTTTTTTCAATCATTGCTTTGAGCTCACTTTCATCTAATTTATTCCTTTCGGAATTTTGGTCTTGATCAAAGAGTTTGACCTTCTTGCATATTTCCGATAGCAGCGATGGATATTCAAACTTATGAGATACTGATAACTAGACTCGATAATCAAACCCTTCTTGACTGACCTTTTCATTCCTGAAAACATGTTGTAGTAGATGAGTTTTGCCTAACCCTCCCATGTCCACAATGGCAATGATTTGAGGATTGCCTTTCTGCAATACAAGATTAGTAATTTCACTAATATCATTTTCCATCCCTACTGTTTGTGTCTTTGTAACACGATCCGCGGATGTACCTTGTCTTCTGATTTACTAGATTTCTTAGGCCAATCATTCATAACGAGCACAAACTCAAAATTCTTGAATTTATTGCGATTCCATTCCATGTTACTTATTTTCCTCTTCAATCCCCTAATCTTATTGCCCATTGTATAGAGGAAAATGGGGTTGCGAAATTTGAAATTTGTAGAGCATCGCATTCCTCCACAATGTACTCAGCTTCAATGAGAACCTTCTGAATTTTATGTAACCAATTTGACGTTAAACTAGATCTGTCCCTCTTGGATATCCTTCAATAGCTCAACGTCTGTCAACGCAATTTTATAAGTATTAATCCTGTCACAAAGAGATTGAAAATCATCTTCAAAACTAGTAAACGACAATACCTCTTGGAATATTTTGTCAATGAGTATAGAAGTGAATTTATCCGTAAGCGTGCAACCATCGTTGCTTGTGCCATGTTTCCTTTCTTTTCATTTCTTCCACTGCTGCCGCCCACTTTACTGTGTTGTTCTTCCAAAATCTAGCAATCACTCAAGGAACTTTTGATCTTCGAGTATGAGTTATCCACCAAGCTGAGAAAGTAATATAACCTTCATTGCTTAGTAAGATGGTAAGGAATGTTCCTTACCCAAGGTGAAAGTAGTATAAGTTTCATTGTTTAGTGAGGAGATAATGAATGCTCCCTATTTTAGAAAGAAGATGAAAGAATGCTTCTTTTTCCGGTGTCACCTGATTTCTCAGCAACATCAATAAATTTAATTGTGTTAACTAAACTAACAAACAAATTTGAAGAAACTATTGGAATTTTTTCCTGATTTCCTAAGCCATTTCCTTTATCACTCTCAGGAGATCCCTCTTGAGGTGATGAATGGTCCTGATCTTGATTCTGATTTCTAATGGGTTTCTTGTCTTCTAGCTTGTGTTAATTTTCTTTCTCCAAAGTGTTCAATCATATTTTCTATTACACCAAACACAATTGTTACCGACATTTGATTTGCATCATCCAACCCAGATAATGCTTCAAAGCTTCTTTAACAATAATCGTGGGAAGCTGAACAGAAAACGGACCACTTTGGGGTGTTGATTCATCAATTTTAGCATCAGAACTTTGCTTATTCTGATCTCCTTGACAATTCATGCTATTTTCATCATTCTTTTTTGATTGGAAATACCTTCTCTTTTGACATTTTCTCAACTACAGATTTTCCATCTAGTTCTGTGTTTTCTTTCCCTTTATTCTGCTCAGTATGCACACTATCTTTTATCTCCTATAGTTTCAATATCCCTAACTATGCATCAAATCTAGATTTTGATTGCATAGCTACCACTATATTCATTCACAACTTATGTGTCTAAAAGAGACATAATCTAGAGAATCTCCCTGGATTATGGAAGTGTACCTGATCCAACAAATCTTGAAACCCTAGATTTATGAAATTTACAGTGGCACACATCTAATCAGTGATAAGTTTGGAATCTTCCAAAACCTATAATCTATCTAAATAACTATCCACTACCAATCTGAGAAGTAGATCCAACACTTGAAGTTTAGCCTAGTTGTCGGTTCCATGCATTTTGATGACTTACATAAGATTGGTTGATGTGGAAATCCCAAAAAATTAATGTATTTCTAAAGTTGGGTGCAGTAAAAAATGAATTTTTTAAGGATTTCAAAATGTCAAGGTCAGGCCAGGCAGTAACTCCATAAGGCAAAAATGATTCGTGTATTTCATTCCATCAGGTAGGTCTTCATTATATACATGAGGGAGAGACTGTTCAGTTCATCTCCTGATGACTGTTCATATTTCTTATTTATCTATTTACATAAATTCACCCAATCATAAGGATTAGGTGTCAACATTCCCCCCCTTAATCTAAAGGGATGTTGGTGAGTCCAAGCATCATTCTGAATTGTTCAAGCTTTTCTCTTCCAAGCGCTTTGGTGAAGATTACTGCAATTTTCTCATTTGTGGAACAATGACGGAGATGGATTGTTTTGGCCTCGACATGATGTCGAATCAGATGATATTTAGTATCGATGTACTTCGTTTGATCATGGAACTTTGGGTTCTTGGCCAACTTTATTGCAAAGGTATTTTCAATCATGAGTGGAGTTGATTGTACTTGTTTTACCTGCAAATCTTCAATAATTTTCTTGAGCCACACAATTTCTTTTGTTGCTTCAGTTGCTGCCACGTATTCTGCTTCTGTTATGGAATCTGTTGGAACTAATTGTTTGTGTGATCTCCAGGAGATAGCTCCTGATCCAAGACTCATAGCATATCCTGAAGTTGATACCCTAGTTTCTTTGTCTCCATCGAAGTCTAAATTAGTGTATCCAATCCGGCTGGCGTCGTCCACCTATGTATACTTGATTCCAAAGTCTTGAGTTCCCTTCAAGTACCTTAGAACTTTTTTTGCAGTAAACCAATGTCCCTCACAAGGCTTTTGCATAAACCTGGAGAGGATTCCAACAGAAAACGAAATGTCTGGTCTGGTAGTAGTTAGGTAGTTGAGACTTCCTACAAGCTGTCTATACTTTGTTGCATCCTCAAATTCTTTTCCTTCAATAGATGTGAGCTTTAAGTTTTGGTCCATTGGAATAGTAAGAGGATTGCACTTTGTCATGCCAAACCTGTTCAACAGATCTCCAATGTATTTCTTTTGATAAAGAAATATGGACTTCAGATGTTGGGTTACTTCAATGCCAAGATAGTAATGAACATAGCCCAAATCAGTCATTTCAAAACTTTTCCTCAATTCCTTCTTTATGGATGCAATGTAGCTTTCATTGTTCCCTGTCATCAAAAGATCATCTAAATATACTGCAAGTTATACAACTATTTTGCCAACTTTATTGACAAGTAAAGTTGCATCATCAAGATCATAATGTTTGAAATTGAGTTTCAGAAGATGCTCAGTTAGTTTTTCATACCAGGCTCGCGGTGCTTGTTTGAGGCCATACAAGGACTTCACGAGTTTCCATACTTTATGTTCATGTCCTTTCACCGCAAATCCTTCAAGCTGGGACATAAAAACATTCTCTTTTAGATTTCCATTTAAGAAAGCAGTTTTTACATCCATTTGATGGACTTTCCAACCGTTCTGAGCTGCTAGTGCAAAGGTGTCCGGATGGTAGCCCATCTTGTTGTGGGGGCAAAAGTTTCCTCATAATAGACCCCTTCCTTCTGTGCAAAACCTTTTGCCACAAGCCTAGCTTTGTGCTTGTCAAGTGAGCCATCAGGTTTATGCTTGTTCTTGTAGACCCACTTGCAGCCAATTGGTTTGGTTCCTAACGGAGGATCAACCAGCTTCCAAGTGTTGTTCTTTATGAGGGCATCATACTCCTTTTCCATTGCTTCTTTCCATTCATCATGAGAAGCAGCTTCTTTGAAGGAAGTTGGTTCAAAATCTGTAGACAAGTTCAATTCACAATCATAAGAGACATCCATATCAACAGGTGAATTAGAGTCCCCTACATCACCTCCATTTTGCTGGTTTGAATTTCTAGTTCCTATCTTTCCAACCTCATCAGGATGAACACTTTCAAGTGTTTTTGTCAGCCACTTTGGGGGACCTTTCTCAGATGGTCTAGGCTACTCTGTTGATTGAGTTGGGACTAAATCAAGATTGAGTCTCCCAATTCTATCAGTTACATCACTTAAAGCATCATCCGTTGTTGGAGTTTCATGCGGGGGAGAGTGTTCTTCATAATAAGATTCCACATGTTGATCTAGTATAGGAATCCCCCCTTCAAGATATGGAATCTGATTATCAAATTCTTGAAATGATTTTGCTGTTGCAAATCTATCCAAGCGATCAAGTTGCCGCTCAACAACATTGTCAGTTTTGGATGATTCAAGAAAAATTACATCTCTAGATACAAAAAACTTTTTATTTACTTTATCATAGAGACGGTATGCTTTGGAGGTGTTTGAATACCCCAGGAAGATACACTTACAACTTCTAGCACCAAGTTTGTTTCTATGTACCTTTGGTATCAAGGCATAACAAGTGGAACCAAAGACCCTAAGATGCTTTATTGAAGGAAGATGTCCATACCACATTTAATATGGAGTCTTCTTTCTTATAGCATTAGATGGACATCTATTCTTTATATATACAGCACATAGAACAGCATCAGCCCAAAACATTATCTTTACATTTTTGAAGAAGAGCATGCATCGTAC
>APFE031138723.1:238698-356178 GCA_000404065.3 Pinus taeda | reverse complement strand
CAAACTCTTTTCAATTTATACAAATATTAGCAGATGAAACTTTGTTATACCTTTCAAACTTATAATATATTAATCTGTGTGTTAGAATCATATAACGAGAACAAAAATAGAGCAACAATCACACAAGATATAAGGTGGAAACCCAATGTGGGTGAAAACCACCTGCTGCAATATGTCTCTATCTTCTTTCAATTAGGAACTTCTTTTTACAATGATTTTGTACTGGTGCAGTCCTTTACCAGTACACAGGCTTCAACCTGCAGAAGGCTACAACCTTCTCTTTTCTTCCAAGGACCTCGTTTCATAAATTTTCAGACTGGATCCAAGAATATCAATCAAACATCAAATAGATCTGAAATTACCCAACTTCCTTGTGCAAATACTGAATCAATAGCTTCTTAATACAACAACCAAGCACAAATACAGAACCCTGAACTCAGTAGTAATAAGCAAAGGCAACTAAAAATATTTCAAACAAAAGTCCTCAACTTCACCAATAGAAACTTGCGGAAATCTGCACTTCCTCTGTGTAGAGCCTGGGGACTTTGGCACATGTTTTGTCCTTTGTTCTACGCACCTCCGCACCTGCGGGGTCAACTGTACTGCATACCTCCGCACCTGCGCCGTCAACTGGACTGTGCACCTCTGCACCTGTGGCGTCAACTGGATTGCGCACCTCCGCACCTGCGCCGTCAACTGGACTACGCACCTCCGCACCTACGTCATTAACTGGACTGCGCACCTCGGCACCTACGGCGTATCTCGCCTACGGACCTCTGGGTATAGACACTTTATCAATCCTCAATTATACCCCAGACAGTCAGCTTCATGGATCTGATCATACGCCAAAGAAATCTCGACCCATCAGTAGATCCGCCTTATAATGCTTGGGTTTTCCTTGATTCAGATCCAATTATCAAACCGATCACTAGAGTTTCAGATCTTGCTCTTAAGATATTCAACACACAAAAGTGAAGTAGCCAAATGATCTCCTTCCCTTTTTATAGTCTAGGCCTTTCTCAAACCGTGGACCAAAACCATAGAGATCTAATACTAGGGATCCAAAACCTGGGTTCAATATTTTAGATGCAAAACCACAAACCAAAACCATAAGATTTTCCACGTGTGCATTTTTCTCTACATGAAAGTCCGTGCATTCTAGGTTCACACTTTTTGTTCGGAATGCATGCAAGCATATTTGCATCTTATGAGAAGCGCACCTGCGCATCCTGCCAATGTCCGCACCTTTTGGATGGTGCACCTGCAGAACCCGAAAATAACACTCCTGCACTATAATTTGTCATTTGATTCCTTTGTCCTGCATCCCATGTATTCTGTCACATCTGTTATTTCTTCTGTAGACTCATCTGGTTGTGAATAAGTGAATTGGTCTTCTATGAGTGGGTTGCCATCAAGTACAACATATACAACATAATGCCAACAGTTTGATGTTTGATCCCATGTTGGCGAAGATATTTTTCAAATTCATTTGATGTGTATTCTTTTCCATTATCAATGCTAATAGACCCAATATGAGATTGTGCATCATTTTCAATCCATTTATGAAAATTCTTGAATGTTTGAAAAGCATCAGATTTATTCTTCAATAAATAAACCCAACACATTCTGGTGTAGTCATCAATAAATGTCGTGATATATTTATCTCCATTTGCAGAAGGAAAAGGCATTGGACCACATAAATCTAAATGAATGAGTTCAAGTTGTCTATGTGCTCTTGAATGTGAATCATGAAAAGACTATTTGCTATGCTTTCCTAGAATGCAAGCATCACATTGTTTAAGTTTCCTAGGAATTGTAGGCAAACCAGCAACACCATTTTTCTTCAACAAGCGGAGATCCTCATAGTCCAAATGTCCAAATCTATCATTCCATAATAAACTTGATGGAAGTGTACCTTCTTCATGATGAGAATTGTATGATACATTTTGTGCATGAGAGAGGTTCCTTGTAGCTTGAGAAGCCTTTCTTCTTCTATTCCCCTCATGACAAGTGAGTGGTCAGATGCTTTTCTTACCTCAAGCTTGCCATCAAACATATGAATGGTGTGACCTTACTGGCAGATGTGGACCAATGACAACAAGTTTCTCTTGAGCTGTGGGAGATATAGAACATGATGCAGAAGAAAGTATGAAAGACCAGGCAGTTTAAGCCTGATTGTGCCAAGCCCTAATGGCTTGATTTTTGATTGGTCTGCAAAGAATACTGCTCCATCAACATTGTCAGTGAAATTTTCAAAAAAATATTTTCTACGAGTCATGTGGCAAGTTGCTCCTGAATCAAGCAACCAATTGTTTTTCCAAGAAGCAAGTGAAGCATTAAATAAATCTTCATTTACTCCAATGTTACATTGTGCCACAACATTGTGAGCAGATTTAGGTGCTTTACCTTTGTATGTATCATCAGTTTTACCTTTCTGTTGGTTTCTTTTCTGCTCAATTTTGTCCCATGGTAGCTTGCATGTAGAGGCATCATGTGATCCATTTCTTTTGCAGCGCATGCAGTGAAAATCTGCCTTTTCTCCTTGAGAATGTTTGCCCCCCCCTGCCTCTGAAATATCTTCCTCTTCCTCTTTGACCACCTCTTCCTCTTGTAGAATCTTGAGCATGATGTTTTTCTTTATAAGCAAGGCACACAACCTCTTCAGAAGATTCAAGGGTTGTCTTATTTCCAAAATCTTTTTCTCTTTCAGCAAACTTTTTCACAAGAGAGTCAAAGGTTATATCTTTGATATTTCCATTTGCTTGCAACAACTCAAGATAATTGGAGTAAGTAGGATAAAGTGCCTTGAGAAAAGCGATAACAGGAATATCCAATTCAACCTTAGTGGATTTGATATCATGCATTATAGATTTTACTTTAGATGCAAGAGCAAGAGGATAATTATTTTGCAGTTCAAGAGTGAAGAGTTTAATTATGAGTTGAACAACTTCAAGTGTAGAATGTGAGTCATAGAGTTTTTTCAGCTTTTGTAAAGCTTCAAAGGCAGTTGAATATGACGAAATATTGTGACTCACCTCTTCATTTACAGATGCTGCGATTAATGCATAAGATTTGTTGTTCTTGTTTTCCAAAATGACGAGCTCTTTATCTAAGGTAGGCTATACTGATTCATTGTCTCTGTCTCCGACACACACTCCTTTCCACAACTCATTGAAAATGAGGGTGTGTTTTATCATCCGGGACCATTCAAGATAGTTCTCCTTGCTAGTGAGAACAATTCCCACCATGGATATGATTGAATGCATTCTGTAACAAACACTTCTGCTGCAAAATTTTACTCCTAATGGGAAAAAATATGCATCTGATATGATGGGACAAAAAATTCAAATGTCAATTCGCATTCATCTGCAAAACGTTAAAGTATAGAATATGGCAGTGTTTAAACAACACATATATGGCAGTGTTAGACAAGATCACTCCATTGATACATGGGAGACCGTACATTCAATGTACATCGCAAATATAAATCTTCACCTATTATGGACCTTAGTATTGCCAACAAAAGAAGCAAAATTATATTCACTGTGTATACATCCAGAAAATCTCATCAACAACGAGAATAATCACAAAAAATACCACTGCCAGAAGACAACATTACAGCAACAGTGATATATCATGGAGCGATACCCCACATCTCCACCATATATTAGTGATATACCAACGTTCCACGTATGGTCGGATTATATATATTAAAAAAGTGTGTTTTAAAAAAAGAAACATGAGTGGCAAGTCACCACATCTCCACACTCGCCGTATATACCATATCGTTCTATCCAGTAACTTGGGGTAGCGTTCAAAACTGGCCGCTACAAGATGACAAGCGATCTACAACACGTATCAAGGCATGAACTTTCACTGCTAAAGATGACAAGCGATTTGAAGATTTAGAGCTCTCCTACTTCTAAGCAACACAAGCTTCAGAAAACTCAAAAGGAAGCAAGAAAATGACAAAAAATTTAGGGTTGATATTGCCAAGGCAAAGGAGGAGGATATCCTGGAGCGGCTTAAAGCAGTGGCATGCCAATATTTTGTCAAGTATTTTGGTGAACTGCTGCCAGATTTCATGCTAGACGATGTTGTGCTGAAAGAGACTATGAATTTGAGCCAGAAATTGGAAGTGTGCAAGAGGCTAATAGGCCGAGCCGGTCAGTTTATCATAGAAAAGAACATTGAATTAGAGGCAAAGAAAACTAGGTTTGAAAAATTAAATGAATTCTTTAGCAGGGAACGGTTGAGAAACAAGTTGGTTGAGTTGCAAGACATTGTCAAAGGACTCTAAGAACCATGACATGTCCCCTCAAAAGAAAATTCTTCTAACGCAGAGCTCAAAGGACGCATATAATGTAGCATTTAGACCTGGCAGCGATTGTTGAGGGCGTAGGTCTGAATATATGGAATATGGTAGAAAGAGGGCACAAGCAGTGTCAGGAGCCACTAATTGTATGGAGGATTAGCGCAGGTATATGGAGAACAGACAAGGGAGTTACAAGGGACATAAGAGCTAAAAAAGGGAGTTGCCTCTGATACCATGTCAAGCCATGCAGTAACTCCATAAGGAAAAAATGATTTGTGTATTTCATTCCATCAGGTAGGTCTTCATTATATACATGAGGGAGAAGTTGTTCAGTTCATCTCCCACTGACTGTTCATATTTCTTATTTATCTATTTACATAAATTCCCCCAATCACAAGGATTAGGTGTCAACAGTCAAAGTAAAAAAAAATTAATAATAAATAAAATTAATTAATTAAAAAAAAATTGTTAAATTAACTAGGTTATGCTAGAAGGGCAATGTGGATGGGTATACCTATGAATGGTATTTTGGTAACACGAATACTTGATTTAACATTTGATCAATTGAAACAATGAAACGTGCTTGAACTAAAGTAATATATGAGGAACAAAATAAAGATGCACAATATTATCTTTGTAGATGATGCTAGAAAGGAAGCAAAGTTAGAAACAAAGTGATGAATCAATTAACAAGGTACTGTGAGGCTATTGAAAGAGGCAACAACAAGCAACACCAACACTACTATAACGAGAGCGAGAAAAACCATGAAAAATGACACCATTTTCTAGATGAAGAAAGGTTTGGATTCATCCCACCACATCAAATTTAGAACAATACACATCGGAAGTTTCATAGATAACAAGATGCTAGCTAATATAACACGGTTCTCACCCAAAAAAACACATTAAAAATAAATTAAAAATAAAAATAAATAAATAAATAAAATAATGATGATCAAATATTCAGAGACTTTGTATGACAATTCAGACAAGAGATTGGACGAGACTTGTAATAATGAAGTAAGAGAGCTAACTTACTACATGCCACATTGATTGGCTTTTACCTTATAGTGTGAAGATATTTTCAGGAAGGTTGATATGGGCATGAATATCATATTAGTTTGCAAACATGAAAAAAAATTGTGAGGTAGTTTAATGTTGGCCTTAGGAAAATAAATCATTTGAAAGGTGAGGTAGACACACAATGAGTAGGAATGACTATGACTAGTCATCATAATGTATAATTAATTGAGTAGTTCCTGATGTCATGACTATAGAGGAAGGGGTTGTACGCCATGATATATTGAACAACTATATATTATGGTAGAGGGGACCTCAATTAGAAAGTGCATCCGTTGTCCTTGTCCTTGTCCTTGTCCTTGTTAGATCAAGATAAGAACAGATAGTGCTTTGAGGTGATAATAATGGATCATCTTATCTTGAGTGAAGAACACAAACATAATTAACATTATGTCTTCTAGTGGAGGTAGGACAAACTCAATTCCTTCTGATCATTTACGAAAGAAAATACATAAACGAAGGTTTGCACAGCAGACATCTGGCAGTTTATGGAAGGGCGGGGCTATCAAATACCAAGCTAGTGCAAATGTTCTCATCTCTGGCCTTCAAGGCCTCGGGGTTTAAATAGTCAATGATGTGATAGTAGCGAGAGTGGAATCAGTGACTTTTCATAACCAATCAAATGTTGAAAGGTAGGACTTGTATGCCAATTTTCTATTTTACTGAACTTGATATTGGCAAAAACGAGGCAGTTGCTTGCTATAATAAGTTGCAGAAATTAAATGTTGGTGTTGCAGTTTCAGTTTCTGCTAAATCTAAGATATGATAGCAACACCTCTTTTACTGCCAAGCAATTTTGTTGATACCTAATTTCCTAGGAAATGATGGAACTTCCAAGTGGTAATGGATTCCAAATTCAATGCAATTGCAGGGGATAGTGTTCAGAGACATAGGTGTCGAGAAAGAAGTTGAACACAAACCATTTCTATCATAATCATAAACCGTCAATTGCTCTAATCAAATCCAATGTTCGGGGACTGCTTGGCAGTATGTTTTGTGACCTTGGGATAGAGCTTAATGTGGTTGATGTGAATATCATGGAAGCACAGATGGGCATCATTTCTTCTATTCTAACTATAATGCTACTCTTGTGTCATGTTTGGTTGATGATGAAAGGCTCCATTTCAACGATGGTGATTTTGTTGATTTCTTTGAAGTTAAAGTTATGAATGAATTCAGTGATGGGAAGCCAAGAAAGGCAGACACTGGAAGACCATATTCTTTCCATGTCCATGAAGATACCACTAACTTTTGGATGCTATGAGACGGGTGGCATAATCGCTCAGGCAAAGAAATCCAAGCTCTTAAAGTTTCATGCACTTGAAGGTCCTAGCGAACTTCTTCTCAATGATTCTCCATGTTTGACTGCCCTCCCCTTGTACGCTTGGTTGTATGAACCCCAGATAAATTTGTTCATAAATTTGGGTGTTCCATCTCACATCATGGGAAGATGCCAATATGTCATTGATGTGGCAAAGGTTTTAAAATGATAGCTCGCTAGTTAAAGATGGATGTTAATGTTGTTGACTATAATGTATTCGAATATTTTGAAAGTGGTTTTAGTTGAGTGTTGTATCCTTTGGGCGCTATATTTGGTGGAACCATTTGGCAGGAGGTTGTGAAAGAATGTCCTGGAAACTTTCATCTACTTTTCCAAGTATTATTTTTGTCTTTCTAATCTATCCCACCCTTTTAATTCTTTGATTCATCTCTCTAGAGTTGATGAAATTGTACATTATACCATGTAGTTTTATATAGACATCAGAGCATGCAATTATTGTATCATGGTTTCTCTGCCTAAGAACATTAATTATTTGTATTCTCATTCTATTCCTGTACTTTTGTGCATTTTTTCTATTTTGATTCATTGAATCTGTTTCTATACAACCCTTTGGGCCAGGGTACACACTGCAACTTTGAATTGTCTTCTTTTTTTTTTCCTCGCTTTATATATATATATATATATATATATATATATATATATATATATATATATATCCTAAAGAAATGCACAGGGCACTTAAATTCATTCTGAGAATGGTAACTAGGGTAAACCAGATTAATTTCATGATAATCATGGTAGCCAACAAATGGCTTATGAAAGGATCATGTCATAATGTGGAATTTGAACCTCAGTGAAAAGGATAATAATTGTTCCACCTATCCACTTGAGATAACCCCAGGTAACTCCTCCTACTACTTAAATCATTATGAGGAATGAATTTTAAAAATTAAATTAGGTTGTTGTTTATTGTGAAATACAAATTTGTATAGTGTAGATATTGCTTCCTAATGTGAAACACAAAAATTGGTATAATTTAGATATTTCAAATTTTTATTTTGGAATTTGAAAATTATGTCTTTGTTTCTGGTTTAAAATTTGAAAACCATGTCTTCATTTTTGGTTTAAAATTAAAAAATCTAAATTATGTGCATCATCTTGGATATTTGTTTTGCATGTTAGAGACTTTTATCTATTTTTTCCCACCTATTGCATAGTTTCACGAGTTTGTTTCTTTTCTTTCCTAGTATGTGCTTATAAAGGCATATTCACATCTAAAAATGAGTGTTTTGGCCTATAGAATTCAAGGAGTTTATTTATTTTCTTTTGAACATTCTATACTATTTAACCTTACCTTTCACCATAGAAGCAAGGAAGGAAACGACTGGATACATATTTTTATGGCTTAGAACAATCTGAGTGTCGATAAAGTTCTATTTTGTAGATGCATTTGGGTTGATTCTTAATTGGCCCAGCCCCTATCGTGACTGAAGAAGCCATCCCTTGGGTTTTCTTTATTTTCAGTATTTTCTTCAAAGTTTTCACAAATACTCAATTGATGTTTTAGCTCTTAAATGTATGAAGATGGAAGATAGTGACATTTTTTTTTAAGTAGATTGTTAATTTTAGCATTTTACCAATAATAGATTAGAAAATACCAAAAACAAATCCAACACTTCCTTTGAAGAGTTGAAGGGTTGTAAGAGTAGTCAGAAGTGTATGTGATCAGATTCGACTTGTTGACAAGTTTCTAGGTGGATTTTGAGTGAAGTATTTCAAACCCTAGATCGTCCCTAAAAAAAAAAATTGACATTGTTATAGGGGATGTGTACCTCCCAACTTCTGAAGACATCAAACAAGTAGAACAAAATATTATTTGAAGATAGGGTAGAGAAAAATGATCAAATTCTCCATTCCTTTCTGCAAAGGGAGGCATCTTTTCCAATACCAAGAACAGAGACCAGGGCATTAGTGATGATGCAATCTCTTTCCTTATTGTGCGACCCACAAACAAAGATTTATAGAAAATAAAAGGGGAAATAAATCTGTACAAATGTCTACCATTATGCGCTGGAAGACCATGCAAGCACCTATTATATTCCTATTCAATTTGAGAAATGTGTGAAGTTACCACATCGATCTATAGGACCTTTTAGAATCAAAGAGAAAAATTGGACCAATTTCCTATTGTCTTGTACTACCACCCCACTTGCATAAAACTCATGATGTTTTTATGTATCTATCCTATAGCATTATGTTTCTGATGAATCCCACAAACTAAACTCGAGGAAATTATAGGTATCAGACGTAAGAACCACAATGATCAAACCAATATGCATATTATACCATAGGGCTCGATGGCTTAGGCATCACTCTGTGGACCAAGTTAAGATACAAAGGGGACAAGTATAACCCAAGATCTATTATCCCGGAGGATGCAGAGGCTATATGTTGCAATTACCCCTCACTTTTGACCATTTATGATGTCCATTTTGACTTAGATAGCTACCTATGTTAAGGCTCTCTTTGCAGTTCCATGTTATTTATTTACGAATGCTATGTAATATTGATGCATTTAGTTGAATAAGTGAAACTACGTATATAAAGTATTAGATGGATTAGGTATCGGTGATTGAAATGCTCGATGTATGACCTAATGTATGAATTACTTGGTTATGATTTATCTAGTGCATGACTTATCAGAGTTATTGTTGTTTCAGGTATGGCTTAAGTGGATATGATTTATCTAATGAATGACTTAATGAAATTATGATTTATCTAATGTAAGATTTATTTCCAGTGTGAACTACAAATTGACACATGGATACTAGACTTAATAACATGATGTTTAAGATCATGTATCTATACCTATGTTGTTGTTATATATATGCATGGATGAGAACTAACCTGTAGATCGGAAAGAATCGTACAATAACCAAGATCTACTATTCCATTGGGGAAGGTCGAGACATCCAATAAGGAAAGGTATGATGTACATTGTTCTATTACATTTGGTATCTACTTGATATGCACTCTTATGACATGGGTAAAATGTAAATGACAGGTGGCAAGACTACTTAACTGTATTATTCGATGACAAGTCCAACCAATGTTGTAGTGTGGTCCATATTAGGGTTTTGACCCTAGTTGTAAGAAGGGATGGAGGTATTTCCCACTGTGTAACCTCCAAACCTAGAATCGTGAGAGGGTAGTGATTAACATGCTCCCCTAGACGTGTGATGATGAATACCAGTTGGTGTTGACCCCTAGTTTTAAGGAGGGGTGGAGGTATTTCCCATTGTGTAACCTCCAAACCTAGAACCATGGGAGGGAAGTGATGGACACGCTCCCCTAGATATGTGATGATGATTGCCAGTTTCCTGTTGGGGAAGCTAGGTCGATATAGTCAATGCTTCCGCCATATTGGTTTTATCAATGGTTAAATTAGTATAGCCAATGCCATAGTATATAATAGCAGAGGATGGATAGGGTGGGAATGGAAGCATGTAAGGAAGGATAAGAGGATATAGATTAGTTGGAGACTCCTGATGGGAAGTGGTATCATTGCTTGACTTATTAAGTTTTACTACTATAACTCTCTCTCTCTATTTTGTTATGCCTTCGAACTCCTTATATGTTTTCACTCTAACTTCGAGATGAATTTTTCTGAAGATGCGGTGTATGTAATGCCCCACTTAATCTTATCATGCAATTTTATTAATGTTTAAATTACCTAAAAATATTGACTTATAATTATCAAGAAATATTGGTGAATACCTTCATTTGGGAAACTATAAATTTTATTTACTGGTATAAAATTTATTATTGTTATTATTCAATTCCCAACTTGTCTTCTCAAATTTAATCTTGGATAGGATATGGTATCCTTCCATTATTCCAATTTAAATATCCCCAAAATGTCCTCTCATAATATCCTTGGGAGAAGATATGGTCCTCTGCAATTAATTACCAATTTTATATTCATATCACATCCCCAAAATTCCCTCTCATATTTACTTGGGAGAAGACATGGCCCTCTCCAATTAATTACCAATTTATATATTCATCTCTCATCCCCGAAATATTTACTTGGGAGAAGACATGGTCCTATACAATTAATTACCCAATTTTATATTCATATCACATCCCCAAATGTCCTCTCATGTTTACTTGGGAGAAGAGAAGTCAAATGTAAGGATGAGGGAGTAGTTATGACATTAATGAGAGGTGGTTGAGGTGGAGAGGAGAAGGGGGAGCATAAAAGGGGAAGGAAGAGGGAAGGAGGGGTCGTCCTTGGTCTTGCTTTTGGTTTTGGTATGGTTGTGGTTTTGGAGGAATTGTTTGAGAGAGAGGAGAGGAGTATTATTTTATCATGGACACACTACATTTGGTTGGACTTGGGCTCGAAGGTCTAGGGAACCTGTGGAGGTTTCATGGGCTAGAAATACTTCCTATTTGGCTGGGAGGTAAATCCAGTTGGTAGTCAAGAGGAGCGTTCCAACAAGATCAAGAGCTCAAGGGCATCTCCACCGGGCTATCGGTACAAGTATTCCTCTATGCATAATTACTCATGTAAGTGATTGAAATGAAATGCTCACTATTTAAACTATAGGAATTATATTTAAATAGTAAATTATCATCATTTAAATGTCTTGTAAGAAAATAAATTATTTCCCTTTTCTTGCATTTAAAATTAGAGAATATAGTTTTGATAGAGGACCCTAGGATGAAGTCTTACATTCGCTTTTGCTTCACTTTTGGTGAAGCCCAACCCTATGAGGTAGCTATCCATCCTAGTGTACCAAGCATGAGGTGCTTGCTACAGCCTATACAATGCTCAGTTGAGTCACCACACATGTGACTCATGGTCAAAGGTCTCAAAAACCTTCAGGCTTCTCAATATACACATCTTGCTCAATCATGCCATTAAGGAAGGTTGTATTTACATCCTTCTGATGTATCTTCCAACCCACCTATGCTAACAGTCACAAAATGGATCTGATTGACGAGTACCTTGCAATGGGAGAAAAGGTCTCATCATAATAAATTCCATCTACCTGACAAAAGCCTCAAGCAACAAACCTAGTCATGTGTTTTTCCACATTAGCATCTGTTTCTTTCTTTACCTTGTAAATCCATCAATAATTCACCACTGACTTGTCTACTAGTCTTGGGACAACATCCCGAACATTAATCTTAACAATGGATTCATACTCCTCAACCATGGCATCAACCCAAACCGGTTGTTGCACTGCCTCCTCAAAATAAGATGACTTTGTCTCAACACATCTGATCATAAGATCCATGTACCTAGTGTACCTCTTAGGTGACCTCCTATGCCTGTACTTTGATGTGGGTGCTCCCATATTCTCTCTCGCATCCTGCAATAACATGTTTGCTTCTCTAGTGCACTTTCTCCCATCTCTGGAAGACTCGGCGTTAGTGGGTTCCTCCACTCCTGGAACCTTTGCATGTGACTGCTCCACATCAATCTGAGGTTCCTCCTTAGGAGCTAAAATCTCCTCAAATACATGTAGATGAATCTTCCTCTCAAGGGAACATCACATGGCCTTCTCTTCATTGAATTTGACATCCCTTCAAACTATTGTTATCCTACTAGTTGGAAAGTACACCCACTAGTTGTGAGGTCTATCAATGTATCCCACAAATATCCCCAACTCTGTTGTCGGCTCAATATTCTTCCATGTATCTTTGGTCACATGGAAATATGTCAATGAGCCAAAAATCTTTAGGTGACCCACGTAAAGTCTCTTCCATGATAAAGCCACCTTTTTTAGTTTTTAACCTCGTACAGAAATGACCTACATACGAATTCTAAAACACAGAAAATAAACAATGCGAGAGCATAACACATAAAACACATATACACAGAGATTTTCCCATAGATTCCAAAACCAGGACTACTAGCTTGATTTTCATTATGTTCTTTTCAATGTTACAAAAAAATTTTATACATGATGAAGCATCCAATACGGTGGAACAAAAACCATCGCGTCCAAAACCATGGACCGAAAACCATTGTGTCCAAAACTATGTGCAAAAAATCATGCACAAAACCATTGGTAGGTCTACCCAACCTAATGTAGGGTCCAAAAACAAAATTTTCTAAGGCACTGCCCTGGACCCCATAGAGTGGGGTTACCTAAACCCCTCAAATCCCCTGTGACTCCCCCCGCTATGCAATCAACACAATGAAGGGGGGGCTCCACCCCCTTCTAACCCCTCGGTTAACTACATGGGCTAGTTGTGGAAAGAATATAACACAACCAACACCTTTGGTGTAATCATCCCAAGAATCTGATCAGGGCTTATGTTCTGCAAATAAGCATTTTTGTGAGATGGCTTGGCCCATAAGTGCAGTCGTAGGCCCTGATCATCAAACATCACCCATATTGACCCTAAAATGCTTCTATTCTTCCTTTTGGCCACCCCATTTTGTTGTGGGATATGGGGTGTTGTCAACTCTTGTTTAATGCCTTTTGCCACATAGAAGTTTTTAAACCCATTTGACACATACTCTCCACCATTATCACTCCTCGCAACTTTAAACTTCCTCCCAGTATCTTTCTCATCCAATTCTTTAAATTCACAAAACTTTGCAAAAGTTTGATCTTTCTTCTGTAGGAAAAATATCCATCATTTACAAGAAAAATCATCAACAATTATAACATAATACGTGTTCTTAGCCATGGATTCTCCCTCGAATGGTCCACACACATACGAATGGACTCGATTGAGGATCACTTGTGCTTGACTATCTTTGTTGTGAAACGAATCCTTAGTGAATTTTCCCCAAGTACACCCTTCGCATGTGTCAACTTACTCTAGTGTACCTTTGGGAAGACTGGTAGAAATTTTCTTCTTAGTACTCCTTAGTGTCCCAAGGCTAAGAAAGGAGAGAGACAGAGGTAACCTCAAACTAATCTTTATATTTGGTAACTAACCCTGCCAAATTAGAGAGGGCTCTCTCAATAATCTCACAGCCAATAAAATGACTGTGAAGGAAAATATATCTTAGGTTAGATATTCATCTCAATAGGGTTTTAATTTAGGGTTTGTTGTACCAGGGTCATGGGTCTAGGAACTAGGATATGGTTTCTAAAGATCAGTTACAGAGATACAATGGGGCAAGGTGGGTATGATCAGTGAAATATTGGAGTTGTCATTTTGGTATAGGGTTGAAATAAGGAAATATCAAAATGAGCATAAACTTATGAATTCATTTATTAGAAGAAAGAACACATAACATGAAAATATCATCAGAATGGAGCACAATAATCCCAAGATAATATTTGCAACTCTCTGTATTATTCTTGTAAAGTTTACACTAGCTCCAAGCCTCTCATTCTCAAATGTCCAACCCTTGATTTGACTTGAAACCACCTATATATAGATGAAAACTACATTCCCCCTCTCATGGGTTGAATCGATCATCATAGGAACTATTTACATCAACATCTCTAACCATACTCAAAACTAGGGAGGTTAGAAACCAACTTCCTGTTTAGAGTTAACTGACTTAGTTTACTTTCAAAGAATTAATTGCAATGGATTTGACATGAAATGAATCTTACCATCACTATTACACTTAATTACATCATTTAAACGCATTAGAAAAAATTAAAATGACAAAAGTTGACTTTCACTGAAAAACTAAAAAATTGACTTGCTGACAGAAGCGCAGCGTGAGGGACAGAAGTGCAACGTGAAGCTTTGAGGGTGATTTTGAGGGGTTTTCCTTGATAGTTTTGTTGAATTGAGGGTTGATAAAAATAACTTAGGATGTATACTTTCCCTGTAAACCTTCAAACCTATAAAAATCGTTCTCCAAGGCACCACGAAATCATTTTTCCCAAGGTTACTCTAGAAGCGCAGCAAGGAGTCCGAAAAGGTAGAAAAAACATGTTTTCTAGGTGGTTCTTGAGATTTTCCTTGCAACTTGTGAAGTGACATGAAAAAGAAAGCTCATATTTGAGATGTACTACTAAATATCTAACAATCCATGCAAAAATTTCATCATTTGGTGGCTCTAAGAAGAAGCGCAGTGAGTGGTGGCTCTAAGAAGAAGTTTAGTGTGAGCTCGTTGCGCTTTTGTGCATCATGAAATTGCCAAAAATTACAAAATTGTCCAAAAACTCAAAATTTTCCAAAATCTCTAAAAATTATTTCTAAGTTATTTATTTTTCCTTATCAATGATGGATTAGACAATCAATGATGCATCAACAAGAAAATAAAGTTTCTCTCTTCTTTAGCTTGGTTAGGGTTTTCTTTAGCTTCTTTTTCATATTCCTAGCCCTAATTTTGCAAATCTAGTTCCTGGTGAGGTACTGCCTTTCCATGTGTCTCTAAAGTTTGGCATCCCTGTTGGCCTTCTTCAGGAGCATCACCAGGTGCTCATTAACCCTGCCAAGCTAATACTCTTTGTCCTTTTCAAGCTAAGTTGTAATGGTATCCTCAATGTCCTGTTGGCCTAGTGGAGGATATGGCTCACTCCCTTTTCCTTTCCGCCTCTTAAGCCCTCTTGTCTTTGGCCTCCTTGGCTTGATCTAAAACTCTTTATCCTCAAGCTGCTCCACATTTATTATAGCCTCAAATTTATCATCATCTACAACCAAATCAGCCTTAGGTTTACTGAGTAAAACTTGATTTACCTTAGACTGCATGTTCTCTTGCTGTAAGAATGCTATCATGAAGTTTCAGTTTGCCAAATCATCCTTAAGCTCTTTGATTTCGACCTATTTCTCTTGGATTACTTTCTTAGATGATTTTTCTTTATCATGCTCTTCTAGGTCAACCATCTTAGCATCAAAAGGTACCTGTTCTTCTTCATGCAAAGGTGCATCGTGTCGGTGTTCTGATCTTTCTTATCCAATAGTAGAAATTTGTACTCTTTCCACACTACCATACACAAATACAAGTCTTTTACCTCTGCTATAGGTTTTTATCACCTCTGCCCTAGGTGTCTTTTCCACTTCAGGCTTTCTTGTAGAGCCAACCTCTTGAGGCCTTGGTGATGCCAATGGAGTACTTTGACTGCTAGGTTGACTAGTAGTAGACAAAAGAGAAGCTGATTACATGAATTTCTCCCAAGATAGGCTAACTTATGAAGGATCATGTAGAACAATGAATTTTACCAAGCCATGATGAAATAGGTTTTCTTGGTGATCTTTCACTTTTCTTTGTACCTTCGCAATCATGTTGACAAGGCTTATATAAAACTAGTTAGGTAGGTTTAGAGGTTTGATTGTTGTGAAATGCATCAGTAGCCTTATGTGATATTGATATAGTCTTGAAAAACTCTCCTCCCAAGTAAATTACTTCATGATCATCTTCATCAAAGGATCATACCTGTCAAGCAACTGTCTGAAGGGAAAAATGTGTGTAGGAGCATTTTTGTAATATGGCTTTAGGAAAACTTTGTAATTATCAATGTCCAAATCCATTTCTTTAAAACAGATTTATCCATGGTTAGGGATAATTGTGGCTAAGGCTATGGAATCTACTAATATGGTGAAGTCAACCCTTGCTATGCTAGCCTGATCCCTCCTAAAATTGGTGTCAAACAGGCTTTCCAATTTGGCATGGCAACTTGCCTCTTGAATCCTTTCACAAAATCCTAGGCAACCCACATCTTCAAAGGATTTCATGATGAAAGATGAGGCTATGATTTCTTGGACATGATTTGGCTCATATCTAGAAAATTTCCCTCCTTTTTTGTACCTTTTCTTCTCATTGTCCATGGTTTCAGTCTGCATGATAAAACCCTAGCTAGCTAAGAAGGAAGGGTAGGGTATGATTGGAAAAACAGGGGAAAAAAGGACTGTTGTATTGAGGAAAGGGAATGGAGCAGTTAGGGGTTAGGTATATTTGTGGGAAAATTATAGGGAGTAGGGATAAATGTTAGGGACTGTAGGGAGGTCGAATTTCTTGAAAAGAGCGAGCGAAAGGTGTGAAAAGGTCCAAAACATAGTCCTAGTCTAGGAATTTTCCAAAAGTGTAGCGTAGGCTAGGGTTTGTAAGGAAAATAACGGAGATGAAGGGAATAATTATGGGAAATGTTTAGGGGAGGTATGTGAGGTGTAAGTGAGGGTGATAGAGTAGAAAATCTAAGTGTTTTACCATTGTAATGAACCAAAAACACATAGAAACCAAAAGCGTAGTGCAACCCTAAGAGAGTGATTTTCACTAAGTTTTCTAAGAATAATGATGCATAAGAAAGGTGAAAAATGTCTACTTACTTGCCAAGGAGGAACCCCTTTGATGCTTGCTTTTCCTCCAAATTCAAAAGCACAACATAGAAGCCAGAAGCGCAACGTAGGAGGTAAGCAAGTGTTTTAAGGATGAATTTTGATGCCCCGGTGGTAGGGATGAAGAATGATGTTAGAGAGGTTCTAAATGAAGGTGAAATGAGCAATTATAATGCTTGGATGGTCTTCTTATAATATGTAAATTGACTTTTTTCTTTGGGTCATGAAGTGACATCACTTGTCTTTTTGAAAAAATGAATTATAGGATAGTGTACAACAACTTTATCACTTTATTATGCAAGGTTACATCTTCATAAGGAGAAAAATGTACCTTAGGAATCATTTAAAACAATTTTTCCTAATTACTAACTCCCTTAATGGTGACTATGGTGATGACATGACTCCATACATGACTTTTGATGATATGATCTAATAATGGCACCGAATGGTTTCTAAAACCATAATTAAAGACCTTTGAACCTTTACAATGTGCATGATTATTATTTGATGACCAAAATATTGACCAAGACACTCTTTTTGTGACCCATGACAAGGAGTGTCGACAAGACTGTGATGGCATTCTATGACTTTGAAAATGGAGGGAGTAGTAATAATACCTAGACACTCACAAATGATCATTTGACAACTAGGAGAGATGTCATATTTTATTTGAAAATTTATTCGAAAATATAACAATTTTACCTAATACCCTATCAACCACATGAAATAGTACATTTGATCACTGGTCACTCATAGAAACTAACATGCTACATGATTTTCAAAGTGCCATGATGCAAGTGACCCAACGACCTATGACACAACTCACCAATGTCTTCACTCTACACCTTCTCCGATTTTGTGCTCAAGGTATCACAATCTTATACCTCCAACTTATAGAGATTCTTCACCCAAATCCATATCCTCTTTACCTATCCTGTGGCTATGTGGCAAGGGAATGCCTTTCCCTTACTAAAGATCACATCATAGCCTCTATCATCCAACATGGGAATAGATGCCAAGTTCTTCTTCAAACCAGGAACATACATAAAATCTTGTAAAGTGAGGGGAGCACCTGACTCCCTTTGAAAGGTAACTGTACCCAACCCTGTAGCACTATACCTCCCATCATCACTCATCCCAATATGCATCTATAGATCCTTCACCTCCAAGTCACTGAAGAGCTCCTTATTACCAGTCATGTGGAAATAAGCTCCACTCTCTAGATACCATACACTACCCATCATCCATAACACCATACATGCAATGAGGGTAAATTCCAATTCAAATTTTCAGGCAAAAGCCTCACCTGTCGCTCCTCCTAAGGAATTCTTCTTGGACTTCTTAAGCGGACAATTTGTAGCAAAATGTCTGAGCTTGTGAAAATGAAAACACTTAACTTTCCACATGTCCTTGTTCTTACCTCCATGAAAAGAATCTGATTTGTAATGGTATGGCTTCCCCATCCCTTTATTTTCCTTACCTGTGAAGGATCAATTTTCTTCATCATCAATCTTGAATGGGCATCCATCTTTGGTCTTCCTCCAAATCTCTTCCTATACCAAATAAGAAAACAGTCACTGCCAATCTCGCAACTTCTCCCTCCCATTGACAGAGTCATGATAACTGTGCCAACTCTTGGGGAGCCCTAGAAGAGCTAGGCTCATCATATCATCCTCGGAAATAGTAATCATGACACTTCCAAGTTCATCATGACAATGAGTGAACTTGGTCAAATATTTCATAATACAGTCACCCTTCTCCATCTTGATATTTCTGATTTTTTCCTTTAGTGCCAACTTCCTGTGGTCATTGCTATTTTGAAATAGGTTTGTCAATGCCTTCCACATTAAGTATGGAGTTTCCCTTGCCATGGATAATTGAGACAATGTGAGCTCAAGCTTCCTCAAGGGTAATCTGCCTCGCCTTTGCCACACACTTTCTCCATTTAGCCATATCTTGAGCATCTAATGTTGGATGCTTAGGAATATCTTGACCAATCAATTCCTTAAGGCCATTTACTTCCATAATTACTTCCATCTTGTCCTTCCATGCTATGTAATTCGAGATGCATTTCAAGGCATACTAAATTCACAACCCATAGAAAGACATATTGTTGATCTGAAGTATGAACTGCAAATTTGATTTTCACATGCACAACAAACTCAAAATCTCCTCTTCTATATTGTCTTAAACTTCAATACCATGTAGACTTTTTTGTATATTTAATATCTCATGTGTTTTACTAAAACATAAGACAAGAATCTATCTTATTATTTATAGCGAAAACCCATAATGATTGATGCAAAAAATAAGCAGAAAAGAGGAAGAATATCAATCGCACATAACACAATATGTCTTTGGGGAAAGCAACTCCTCAAAACCCCAACTATCTATATTGCATTAACCAAAATATCGAGAATAAAGTACAATGCTTTTTCACACTAGAAAAAACCCTGCACAAGTATGATTACACTCTCTCCGTCGCAAGCCCGCTCTAGCCAACACTTAGCCAATTCTACTACCTATCAAGCCCCTACCTCCTTTTGCAATTCCTCAGAGAATAAGGCCATATTTAATTGGGAAATCCTTCCTCCATAACTGCACAATCCAAACTTAGGTCCTCAGTTGATTGCATGCACCATTTGTACAACTCGCAAAATTATACAATTGATTGTACATTGTTCCTGTACTCTACTATCATTTTAGACTTCCTCTAAAATGACATGCATGAAATATTTTTGAGTGAATATTTAGTTTGGTTGATGCACTCATGCACTAATCCACTACTATACGTCTACTAGTTCCTCCAACGGTTAGAACTAGTTTAAATGACTATAACTCAGTTGAACTGAGTTATTTAATTACAACTCTATTAAACTCAAAATGGACCCTTAAAATTTATGGATCACACTTACATGACTATAGATAGACTTCCAACTCAAATTTCTTAAGCTATCTATGTCAACTTAACTTATTTAACTATTACAAGCTACTATGAGAAAAGAATTACAATTTTAGTTCACAAATTAATTCAAGGACAAATTAAATTGGAATTTCTTGTTGCTATTTTTAACACTCCCTCTCAACAAGAAATGGATTATTAGCTACCCCTATCATGTTTTTCTGAAGCTCAAGTTTACATCTTAATGGTGCCTTTCTCAAAATGTCAAAATCCTACTCCTCTATGGGAATGTACTCCAACAACAAAATCCATCTCTACACACAATCCTATAGATGATGATACCAGATAGAAATATGATTGGACCTATCATGAACAAATGTATTTTCAAAGAATTTGATACAACTCTAATTGTCACAGTAAATCGTAGTTGGATCCATTTGCTGAGAAAATAAACCAACCAAAATCTTCCTCATCCAGATGGCCTCACAAGCCACTTGACTAGCAGCCATGTACTCTACCTCTACTGAATTGAGTGAAAATGATCTATGTTTCCTATTGTACCAAGAAACACTTACTGACACAATACTAAAGATCCCTCCTGATTTTCTCTTCCTGTCGGATGGACTCCCTACCCAATCTACATCAGTGAAGTCTTGAAGCTTCACTCCCTCTATTCATCTGTACCATAATCCATATTGAGTAGTGCCTCTAAGGTATCTCAACACATGCTTGGCCTCCTTCGAATACAACTTGGTTGGCCTAACCATCGCTTGACTAAGTTGGCTAACTACATATCACATGTTAGGTCGTGTGTTCGCGAAATACATGAGTGAACCCAAAAGCTACCTATAAACAATAGCTTCCACTACTTCACTCGAAGTTGCATTGTCCTTCCTCCAGTTACCTACTAGAGGGGTCTCCATGGGTTTACTTCTCTCCATGTGGAACCTTTTCAGTATCTTTTTTGCATACTATCCCTAAGAGACAAAAATTTCCCCATCACCTTGCCATACTTCCATGCCCAGAATGTAGTGCATGAGCCCCAAGTCCTTCATTTCAAACTCTCTTGCAAGATCCTCTTTGCAAGAATTGATCGGCTAATCATCACCTGTCATAATAAAATCTTTGACATATAAAACAATAATCAACAATTTACCTTCCACAACAATATGGTACAGGTTCACATCCTTTTCACTTTTGGTGAATCCCAACCCCGTGAATTAGTTGTCGATCCTAGTGCAGCAAGCACAGGGTTCCTTCTTTAGCCCCTACAACACTTGCTTGAGTCGACACACATGTGACTCTCGGTCAAAGGTATCAAAACCTTCAGGCTACTCAATATGCACCTCTTCCTCAGTCATGCCATTAAGGAAGGTTGTCTTTACATCAATCTGATGTATCTTCCAACATATCTTCACTAATTGCAAAAATGGATCTGATTGATGAGTACCTTGCAACAAAAGCAAAGGTCTCATCATATTCAATCCCCTCTACCTAAGAAAATCCTTGGACCACGAACCTAGAGTTATGTTTCTCCACACTACCATCTGTTGCTTGCTTTGCCTTGGAAATCCATCGAGAACTCAACACTGACTTGCCTGTCAGTCTTGAGACCACATCACAAACATTGTTCTTGACAATATAGTCATACTCCTCAACCATGGATCAACCCAAACTGGTTGTTGCATTACCTCCTCAAGAGAAGATGGCTTTGTCTCAGCACACCTGCTCATAAGAGCCATGTATCCAGTGTTCTTCTTAGGTGACTTCCCCTACCTACATTGTGATGTCATTACTCCCTCATTCCCTCATGCATCCGACAATAACTTGTCAGCTTCTCTAGTGAATTTTCTCCCATCTTTGGAAGACATGCCTAAGTGGGTGTTTACACTCTCAAATCCTCTACCTGTGGTTGGTCCACATCAATATCAGGTTCCTCCTTAGGAGCTAAAATCTCCCTAACTACATGTAGATGAAGCTCCTTCTCAAGGGAACATTACATGGCCTTCTCTTCATTGAATTTGACATCCTTACGAACAATTGTCATCCGACTGGTTGGCAGGTACACCCGATAGTTGTGAGGTGTATCAATGTACCCCACAAATATACCCAACTTTGTTTTCGGCTCAAGTTTCTTCCATGCATTTTTTGTCACATGGCAATATATCGATGAGCCAAAGATCCTAAAGTGACCCACATCTGGTCTCCTCCATGAGAAATCCTCCTCTGGTATACTCATCCCAAGAATCCGATTAGGGCTTCTGTTCTGCAAATAAACAATTGGGTTGCATGCCTTAGCCCACAACTATAGTGTTAGGCCTTGATCATGCAACAACGCCCATGTTTCCCATATAATGACTCTATTATTTCTTTCTACCACCCCATTTTGCTTTGGGTTATGGGGTGTTGTCAACTTTTGTTTAATGCCTTTTGCCGCACAGAAGTTTTTAAGCTCATTTGACACATACTCTCCACCATTATCACTCCTAAGAGATTTAACTTTCTTACCAATATCTTTCTTTACCAATACCTTAAATTCACATAGCTTTGCAAAATTCTGATATTTATTCTCCATGAAAAAGATCTAGCATTTATCAGAAAAATCATAAAAAATATAACATAATACATTTGCTTGGCCATGGATGTTGTCGAGAACGGTCCACACACATTTGAATGAACTCAATCTAGGATTGCTTGTGCTCGACTATCTTTATCATGAAAGGAAGCTTTGGTGAATTTTCCCAAAGTACACCATTTGCATGTGTCAACTTAATTTATTGTACCTAAGCCTTAAGGAATTCATTGACAAAGACATTCCTAAGCCTCTAACATCAAATTCTCAAGATCTAAATGAATGGAGGAGGTGTGTGGCAAAGGTGAGGTAGATTATCCTTGAGGGAGTTCGAGATCACATTTTCTCGAGTATCCATGGAAAGGAAACTCCATACTCAATGTGGAAGGAAATGACATGCCTGTTTCAAAATAGTAGTGACCATAAGAAGTTGGAATTGAAGTAAAAACTCATAAATATCAAGATGGAGAAGGGAAACTCTATTCTAAAATACTTGACCAAGTTCACTCAATGTCATGATGAGCTTATAAGTGTCATGATAAGTGTTGTTGAGGATGCTACGGTGAGCCTAGCTCTTCTAGGACTCCCCAAGAGTTGATACATTTATCAACACTCTATCAATGGGAGGGTGAAGCTACCAAATTTGAAACAATTGTGGTCAGATTTGGTACGGTAAGAGATTCAGAGGAACACCATAGATAGATCCTCATCAAAGACTCATGATGAGGAATATTGGGCCTTAGTGGGTAAGGAAAAGAAAGGGAAGTGGAATGAGTCCCATTCCAAATAAAATTCTTATCATGGAGGCAAGAAGAAGGACATGTTGGAAGTCAAGTGCTTTCATTGTCATGAGCTGGGACATTTTGCTACAAATTGTCTGCTCAAGAAGTATGAGAAGAAGTCCTCAATAGGAATGGCAGGTGAGGCTCTTGCCTCACAATTTGAATTGGAATATATCCCCATCACATGCATGGTGTCAATGATTATGGGTAGTGTATGGTACCTAGATAGTGGAGCTTCTTTCCACGTGATTGGTAAGAAGGAGCTCTTCAGTGACTTGGAGGATAAGGATCTCTAGATGCATATTGAGATGGTTGATGATGTGAGGTATATTTCTACCATGTTGGGTATAGTTACCTTTTAGAGGGACTCGTGTACTCCCCTCACTTTGTGATATGTTATGTATGTTTCTGTTTGAAGAAGAACTTGGTATCTATTGCCATGTTGGAGGATCAAGGATATGATGTGATCTTTAGTAAGGGAAAGGAGTTCCTTCATCACATAAGCGTAGGACAAGTAAAGAGGATAGCGATTCAGGTAAAGAATCTCTATAAGTTGGAGGTAGAATATTGTTCTTCCTTGAGCACGAAAGCAGAGAAGGTGTAGAGCCAAGCATTGGGGAGTTGCTGCATAGGAGGTTGGGTCACTTGCATCATGGTGCTTTGAAAATCATGTAGCAAATTTCTATTGGACTTCCCAAATGTACACTAGAGCGAGCTGACACATGCAAAGGGTGTACTTTGGGAAAATTCAACAAATCATCCTTTCATGATAAAGACAGTTGAACACAGGTGATCCTCAATCTATCCCAGTCGTATGTGTGTGGACTGTTCTTGACATCATCCATGACAAAGCATAGGTATTATGTTATATTTGTTGATGATTTTTCTCGTAAATGCTCAATACTTTTCATGCAGAAGAAAGATCATAATTTTGCAAAGTTTTGTGAATTTAAATCATTAGTCGAGAAATATATTTGCAGGAAGCTTAAATCTCTCAGGAGTGATAATGGTGGAGAGTATATGTCAAATGAGTTTAAAAACTTTTGTGCGACATAAGGAATTAAACGAGAGTTGACAGTACACCACAACCCAAGGAAGAATGGGGTGGCCGAAGGGAAGAATAGAAGAATTGTAGGGGAAAAATAGGTGATGTTGAATGATTGGGGCCTAACACTACACTTATCAGCTGAGGCATACAAAACAGTTGTTTATTTTTCGAATAGAAGCCCTCATCATATTCTTGGGAGGAGTACACCAAAGGAGGCTTTATGAGGAAAGAGACTAGATGTGAGTCAGTTTAGGATTTTTGGCTCATCAACATACTTCCATGTGACCAAAGATGCACAGAAGAAGCTTGAGCCAATAGCAGAGTTGGGGATATTTGTGGGATACACTAATACACCTCACAACTATCAGGTGTACCTACCAACCAGTAGGATGACAATAGTTCGAAGGGATGTCAAATTCAATGAAAAGAAAACCATGCGATGTTCCCTTGAGAGGGAGCTTTAGCTACATGCAATTGAGGAGATTTTAGCACCTATGGAGGAACCTTAGATTGATGTGGAGCACATGAATGCATAGGATCCAAGAGTTGAGACACCCACTCAGGTGGAGTCTTCCAGAGATGGGAGAAAGTGCAACAGAGAAGATCACATGTTATGGTAGGATGTGAGAGAGAACCTGGGAGCACCCACATTACAACGTACGAAAAGGAGGTCACCTGAGACATACACTAGATACATGGCTCTTATTGTAGTTTTTAACTCCGTACAAAAATTACCTACATGCGAATTCTAGAAGTAGAAAATAAACAAAGTGAGAAGCATAACACATAAAACAACTGTACATAGAGATTTTCCTCTGCATCCCAAAACTGGGACTACTAGATTGATTTTTCATTTTGTTCCTTTCAATGTTACAATACATATATATACATGATGAAGCATCCATGAACCCCAAGCCATTACCCTGGATTAGAACATAACCATAGTTCGCTTGACCAGATCTACAATCTACCATGGACCGAAAACCATTGCACCCAAAACCATGTGCGAAAACCATGCACAAAACCATTGGTAGGTCTTCCCACCTAATATAGGGTCGAAAAAAAAAATTCCCATGGCGTTTCCCTCGACTCCGTAGAGGGGGCCTGCTGCCCCCCTCTAACCCCCGGTTTAACTACTGGGACTAGTCATGGAAAGAATATAACACAACCCAAACACTTATGAGAAGATGTGTTTGGACAGAGCCATCTTCTTTTGAGGAGGTAGTGTAGCAACCGGTTTGAGTTGATGCCATGGTTGAGGAGAATGACTCAATTTTCAAGGACAGTGTTTTGGATGTGGTCCCAAGACCAGCAGACAAGTCAGTGGTGAGTTCTAGATGGATTTACAAGGTAAATAAAGCAATGGATGATAGTGTGGAGAAACACAAGGCCATGTTTGTGGCCCGAGGATTTTCTCGGGTAGAGGGGATTGATTATGATGAGACCTTTGCTACTGTTGCAAGGTACTCATTAATTAGATCCATTTTGGCACTGTCAGCATAGATGGGTTGAAAGATACATCAAATGAACGTAAAGACAACCTTCCTTACTGTCATGATTGAGGAAGAGTTGTATATAGAACAACTTGAAGGTTTTGAGACCTTTGACCATGAGTCACATGTGTGCCGACTCAAGATATAATTTTATGGGCTTAAGAAAGCACCCCGTGATTGGTACACAAGGATCAATAACTACTTCAGGAGGTTGGGATTCAGCAAAAGTGAAGGAAATGAAAACTTGTACCATATTGTGGTTTAAGGTAAATTGTTGATTACTAATTTATATGTCGACGATTTAATTCTGACACGTGATGATAATTTGATCAATTCTTGCAAAGAGGATCTTGCAAGAGAGTTCTAAATGAAGGACTTGGGGCTCATGCACTACTTTTAGGAATGGAAGTATGGCAAGGTGATGGGGAATTGTTCATCTCTCAGGGAAAGTATGCAAACAATATACTTAGGAGGTTCCGCATGGAGAGAAGTAAACCCATGGAGACTCCTCTAACAAGTAACTAGAGGAAGGAGGATGCTACTCCAGGTGAAGTAGTGGAAGCTATTATTTACAGGCAACTTGTGGGTCCACTCATGTATTTAATGAACACATGACTGTACATGTGCTATGCAGTTAACTAGCTTATTCAAGCAATGGTTAGGCTAACTAAGCTATATTGGAAGCCGACCAAGCATGTGTTGAGATAAATCAAAGGAAATACTCAATACGAATTGTGGTACAGATGAACAAAGGGAGTGAAGCTTCAAGGCTTCATTGATGCAGAACAGGCAGGGTGTCCATCTGACAGGAAGAGCACATTAGGAGGGATCTTTAGTATTGGGTCAGTAGTTCTCTCTTAGTATACAAGAAACATGGATCAGTTGTACTTAGTTCAACAGAGGCAGAGTACATGGCTGGTAGTAAAGTAGCTTATGAGGCCATCTAGATGAGGAAGATTATGGTTGGTTTGTTTGATCAACAAATGGATGTAACTGTGATTTACTGTTATAATTAGAGTTGTATCAAACTCTCTGAAAAGATAGTTTTTCATGATCAGACAAAGAATATTGATATCTAGTGTGTGCAGAGCTGGATTATCTTGTTGGAGTACATCCCCACAAAGGAGCAGGATGCTGACAATTTGATAAAGGCATAGTCAAGATATAAATTAGAGTTTCATAGAGATAAGATTGGGGTAGTTAATAATCCCTTTCTTGTTGAGAGGGAGTGCTAAAAATAGCAACAAGAAATTCCAATTTAATTTTTCCTTGAACTAAATTGATAATTAAAATTGTAATTCTTTTCTCATAGAAATTTGTAATAGTGAACTAAGTTAAGTTGACTTAGTTAGCTTAGGAAATTCGAGTTGGAAATATATCTATAGTTATGTAAGTCCGATACCTAAATTTTAGGGGCCCAAATTGAGTTTTTTGGAGTTGTAATTAAATAACTCAGTCTAATAGAGTTATAGTCAATTAAACTAGCTCCAATTGTTTGAGGAGATAGTAGAGGTCTAGTAGTGGATTAGTGCACTAGTGCATCAAATAGTACGAGACCAATTAACTAAAGATTCATTCACAAATAACTCATGCATGTCAGTTCATAGGAATACCCAATTGAGATTAGAGTGAAGGTACAATGTACTATCAGTTGTAAAATATTCCGAGTTGCATAGAAGTTGCATGCAATTAGTTGAGGACCTATGTTTGGATTGTGCATTTATGGAGGAAGGATTTCTCAAATAAATATGGGTTTATTCTCTCAAGAATTGCACAAGGAATTAGGGTCTTGACAGGCAGTAGAATTGGCTAAGTTTTGGCCATAGTGGGCTTGTGAGGCAGAGAGTTAGGTCATACTTGTGCGGGAATTGTTCTAGTGTGAAGAAGAATTTATTTTCTTCTCAGGCCTTTTGGTTAATGCAATATAGATACTGATGGTTTTTAGTATTTTATTTCGCCATAGAAATATTGGGTTATGTGCGATTAATATTCTTCCTCTTCCTGCTTATTGTTTTCATCGATCATTATTGGTTTCTGCTATAAAGAGTAGAGTAGATTCCTATCTTATGTTTTAGTACATCACATGAGCTATTGAATCTATAGAAAAATCTACATAGTCTTCCCAAAAAATTCCAAATTTGCTTTGTCTTCGTTGTGAAAGGGATCTTTGGTGAATTTTCCGAAAGCAAACCCTTTTCATGTGTCATACTTGCTCTATTGTACCTTTGGGAATATTGGTGAAAATTTACTGCATGATTCAACAACTCATGTGATGTATTAAAACAATCCATGTGATGTAAAAATCGACAGAAAAATCCACCCTTTGAGTGCCTGGATCATAGCAGGATCATTTTCCACATTCAAATCTTGTTCCTCAGTTCTCTTTCTCACCAGATGAATGCCATTTTGTGCTAATGGGTACTTGAAACATCGACAAGGAATCCATTAGGCTCTTTCCCATCCAAAAAGCATTACAAAATTTGAAGAAAAATTGAAAGAAAAGTTCGAGAAATGCACCCAAGGCACCCCAGTAGTGTCTACTGGAGCATTGCACCTTTGCATGAAGTGTTTCCCTGTCTAGGTGCAATGTAACTTTCGACATAGTGGGGTGCGCTAGTCCCAGGGCATTTTTTATGAACCCTAAGGTTCTCAAAACCTTAAAAAAAAAAATTTATAAAAACACAAAAACGGACCATAGAAAGATAGAGAAAGGTTTCAGTTCCTACCTGGAAGTGACGACACTTGAAATGCCTTCATGGATTAGATGCAATTAGCGAAAGAAAATCGAGGGAAAAAGGGCGCCAAACACTTATTGGTGAAGGTAAAATCTAAAAAGGTAAAAATCACATCATTTTGAATATTTATGGTCATTTTCTCATTATTTTATTCATTTTTAGTGTTTTGACCTACATATGTTTCATTTTTACTATGAAACGACTATGTTTAATCCTTCTTGTGCTATTTCATGCAAGTCAACGACTATTAGAAAGTTTTCTTTGACCATACAATACACTTTTATGTCTTTTTTGGATCTTTAAACCAACAAAAAAGGAACCCCCTAGTGTCATATTTCAGTTCTTTTCAGACTCCCAAATATTAAGAGATTTCCGAGCACTTGTTTTTTGAAACTCGTAAAAGTAAATGAAAATACGCCTACTCATTATAAGTTTAACCCTTTTCCAGATTCAAATAGACTAACTATGAAAAAAGAACACCTTAGTCAAACATGGCTAAGAGGTTATCCTGGGTATTTTTTTCTACCTTTTCAAACCTAAGGGACTACCTACGAAGAGGGACAACTGGAGTTTTATTTTTCACCTCTTTTTCAAACTATCTAAACATGAAAAACATGTCAAATTTTACCTTCACTGGACTCATAAAAACATGAAACATTGATGGACTTGTCGATGATGATGGGGTCAAAGAACTCCTTTAATCTAGGTGGCTCCAGAGAGACACACAAGACAAAGTTGGCTCAAAAATCAAAGTGTTTGGATTGTCCTCAAAATAGCTTCATGTTAAGTATCTCGTCATCGTGATCACAGAGGTGTGAATGGCTCGTCAAACCGAGCTCGTATGCGAAAGCTAGAGCTCTTCAAAGTTTGATATGACAGGGAAAAGAGGGGCCCATAGTGTGCCACATGGCATCCTAGTAAGCAGGTGGGACCCAAATGGCAGCCCATCAAGCATTGACACTTGGCGTTTTTTCATTGGTCTCATAAACGTGCATAAGAGACAAAAATCATTTTTATGGAAAATGGTTAGTAAATAACCATATAACAAAATTTGTTTTAAAATATAGTTATTAATATAACTATATGCAAAAAATAATTATTATAAGGCCAACGGGCCACAAACTCCCACCGGCGCAAATCACAATTGCAACCAAAAAACAAGTCAAATATGTTTTTGGGATTGGCAGCCACAACCCCCGCCGAACCCTTCTCCACAACCTTCGCATATATATATATATATATATATATATATATATATATATATATATATATATCGAGGCGGGCGGGCCACCAGCGGTGGACCCAACCCACACCCTATCACCCCAACTCGATATATATGCCGCCGATTGCAATGTGCCGACACCACGTTGATTGCCGATATGAATATATGTGGTTTCATCGATATCTATATCGACGAAATTCCTAATTGGTGATCGGCATGACGATTGGCGTAATAATCAACGCGATATATGGTGGCCTCGTCGATATCCATATCGGCGATCGGTGCGGTGTCGGCACATTGCAATCAGCGGCATATATATCGAGTTGGGGGTGATAGGGTGTGGGCTGGTTCCACCACTGTATGTATATATATATAGTCGGGGCCCTATCTATAAATATATAGGCCCTATCTATCTATATATATATAGGCCCTATATATATATATATATATATATATATATATATATATATAGATAGATAGCGGTGGACATGGCCCACACCCTATCACCGCAACTCGATATATATGCCACTAATTGCAATGTGCCGACACCTTGCCAATCGCCCATATGAATATAAGGCGAGGCCACCATATATCGTGCTAATTATTACACCAACCTCCATGTCGATCACCAATTAGGAATGTCGTCGATATAGATATCGGTGAAACCACGTAAATAACGTTGATAACGTCGCCAGTGCCCATGTTAAGCACTGATTTCCAAGGCCGATCGCCGATTTTAATGCGATGATAATGTAGTAACAATAGAGTTTAAGGGGTGAGCCGCCCAATGCTGGCCCAACCCCCATTAATGTATCATTTCAGGTTTTAAAAGAAACTGTGATATATTATTTCGGGAGGGGCGGGGTTTGACCACCCGATCTCCTCCCTATTAACCAGTGATTTTTACCTATCCTCCTAACCATTCACCTTGGTAAATCCACCGAAGTCCTTCTTTATAAATGCAGAGTTTTTACCTCTGCATAGAGTTTGAGGAGGCAGAATATGGGCACACTTTTCGAGGCAGTTAATTAATATTTTAATGTAGGAACCATGAATTTTGCAGGAGGGCAAAATTTTCACTTTGTCATAAATTGACAAATTTTATATGGATTTTAAACCTCTCATCGCCATGAACACAATGGTGTTGTTCGTTTCTTCATCAAAGTTTTTCATTTTTGGGTCATTTCCATAATGCACGTGGAACCATGATTTCAGCAAAAATAGGGAGCGGAATCATGGGCCATGAAATTTTCCCGAGGTAAAATTTTGAAATTTCAGAATATAGTCAAGTTTAAACTTGTTTTTCATGGTTTTCCACAGGGATCACAATGGAAAGATTAGATTCACCATCTGAGTTGTAGATTTGCAGTCCAGCCATGGAGCAAAATATTTGAGCAATCCCGAGGGAATCTAAAAGATTCCTTGAGCCCAAAATTCTCAACTTCTCAGAATTTGGATTTTGGACAGTCGATTCAATACTACTTGATGCCATAAATCTGATGATGTCTTCAGATTTCTTATTCTCTCATTTCTTCTTCTAGCCACTTTTCTAAGTGCCAACACAAATGTCCACATTCATGTGTGAGCAGCGATCTTCATACGATCGATGCCTTGAGATCGATGGTCAAAGAAGCTTCAGCAGTGTGACATCCACTTCTTCAGATGGCCCTTGGTTGTGAGGTATATGATGTGTTCATGTACTTCTTCTTTCTACATTATACTGTACAGATCCTTGATTGATGTTGATGCAGGATCTTGTTTATTACCTATTGTTATTATTCCTTGCTTGATTTGATGCAGAATATTCTATGTGATGTACTCGTTGTCATAACTCTTCATGTTATGTTTCTAGAACCCTCGTTGTATGTTGTTGGGATACTCTTGTTGTTGTCATGCATGTTTTGATTTGACATCCCTTTTGTGCCATGTTGGCAGGATGTTCATCATGCATGTTTTTGTATCATACTAATAGGAGTCTTTTGATTGAGAGTTCTAGTTGTGGAACATCTCTTAGACCCACTCCTGCGTGAGGGAATTTTTCCTTCTATGATCGCGACATCATCTCTTGTGTACACCACCATTATTGACAACACTTAATGCAGCGGCCTACACCATCTTGACACCAGGGCCTAGAGACATACTCCCTCCTGGAAAAACTCCGTTATCAACACTTATGTTTTCATGTGCTAATGATTGTTATGTTCCTCTTCATTTCTGCATGCAGATGCATTTGTTAATGTTCTTTTAAAAGGCAATTTTAACACATCACAAAAGTAAAAGGTCTTGGAAGGGTCCTTCTTTACACCCGGACTTGGATCAAGTGGTATCAGAGCGGTCTTTCCATTGATGTGAATTGCAGTGTGAACAATGACAGAGGATGAAAGTGCAATGTACGAGACCATGCTCGACATTTCCAAGAGAGTTGAAATTATGTATGAAACTCTACAGAAAGAGACAAAGGAAAAGGAGCAATTGCAACTTCAGTTGCCAGCCACAGAAGAGGCCATGGAAGAACTAAAGCAAAAAAAACATAATCTTCAAACAAAGAACAATGAATTGAAGATGTGCCTACATGAAAAGAAAGAGGAAAAACAAATTTTGCTACGACAGCTGCAAGCAAAGGACAAGGCCTTGGAAAAGCTGCAGCGTAACCCATGTGAGGTAAAAAGTAGTTCTCCATCTTCATGTATGTTTCCTGATGATGATTTCACTATGCTTGAAAATCACACCATAGGAATTGGCTCCAAACTATTAAATAGAATGGGGTATGAAGGAAAAGGCTTGGGTGTTAATGGCCAAGGAATTGTCAACCCCATCAAAGTAGAGGAATTACCCCATCTGGTAGGACTTGCGTATGTCATGAAAGAAGTTGGGGAATGCATTGAGATAGTTAGTGAACCACCAATGACGGATGATGAGCAGCCCTCATCAGTTCTTTCCAAATCGAAACAGAAGGTAAAAGATGTTCATTTCCTTTTGATTTCATCTTCTCATAGTATGATGTTTGTTGGATATTTGGAGATACCAATTACAGGGACAAACATGAGGCTCCTTACAAGTATGAGGCATGAGAAGAAAGAAGAACTTGGTGCTAATAACCAAGGCATCGCTCAACCTTTGGAGGTTGTGCATGAACATTGATTTTTCAGGCTCGAGATACACTAAAGGAGAGTGCTCAAAGGTGTCATATTCGTCCAAGACATTGTCGAGGAAAGAAAATGATGGGAAAACATCCCCATCATCCCATGGCAGTTTCCATTGTAGGGAGAGATCTGAGGCAAGCTCTCATCGCCATACTGACATCAGAAATAGCAAAGGAAGGTATAACCATTTTTTGTCTTCGAATGTTCATTTTGATTATGATCATGTTGTTAATAATGAACGAAGATCAAGCCATCGAAAAACATGTACATTTTGTGGTTTACCTAACCATACCTTTTCCAAGTGTTGGAAAAGATTGGCAGTACTTATGAGGCATGAAAGACCCTCTCAACAACATGAAAAGAAATAGGTTAAGCAGATATGGAGGAAGAAAGCCTACTGCAGTCATTGCGATAGAAATGGCCATCAAAGAGCCACTTGCTGGAAGCTCCATCCAGAGCAATTCCTTAAAGACAAAGCGTTGGTGCATGAACCAAGAAGAGCAGTTGCTCGACAAGAAAAACCACCTCAAGGAGGTGACCCATTCACATTGATAAGTGAAAATTTGTTTTTTTGAAATGTTGTCGTTTCATGGTCATTCTATTCTAAATCATTTGTTTCATTTTAAAGGATAAAAGTGATGATGTGTTTCCATCACTTGGTCAGCAAGAACGATGTCTGGTCATGTTTTGAGTCGTATTTTGAGTTGCATGTTAAAACTCTGAAAGTGATGTTATGTTTCCATCACTTGTCAAAAAAATAATGTTTGGCCTTATGTATGTAAATCATGTGTTGCAGTGATGAGGTGTTTTCCATCACTTTTTGAAGCAACAATGATATGTTGGCCTTGTTGTCATAGCTAGAGAATTATGTCCATCTTGATGTAAACTTGACCACCGAGTATGTGTTATAAACTCCTGGCAAGTTTGGGACGTTTGGTCTTTAGTTGGTCATGTCATTCAAAGCATTTAATTTGCAAAACAATGTACTACAAGTTGCAGAGGTAGCAGGTGTCAGCTTGTCGCTTAAGGCTCTGAAGAACAAAGGTGAAGGAGATGGAAGTGATACCTTTTTAGGACACTTGTGATGTAGACAGGGTACAAAGAAAGTTGCAGATTATTTTCATGCTTTTGGAGGACCAAAAGCTCCTCAGTAGGGAGGATTGATCCATGTGGATCTAGAGAGACACGCAAGACAAAGATGGCTCAAAAATCAAAGTGTTTGGATTATGCTCGAAACAGGTTCATGTTAAGTATCTCATCATCGTGATCGTGGAGGTGTGAATCGCTTGTTAAACAAAGCTCATATGCGAAAGATAGAGCTCTTCAAAGTTTGATATGACAGGGGAAAAGAGGGGCCCATAGTGTGCCACATGGCATCCCAGTAAGTAGGTGGGACCCACATGGCAACCCATTAAGCATTGACACTTGCCATTTTTTTCATTGGTCTCCTAAACCTACATAAGGGACAAAAGTCATTTTTATGGAAAATGGTTAGTAAATAAGCATATAAAAAAAATTGTTTTAAAATATAGCTATTAATATAACTATATGAAAACAATATTTATTAGGAGGCCGACAAGCCACAACCTCCCATCGGTCCAAATCGCAATTGCAACCAAAAAACAAGTCAAATATGGTTTCGGGATCGGAGGCCATAACCCCCACCAAACCCTTCTCCACAACCTTCACACACACACACACACACACACATATATATATATATATATATTGTGTATATCGTGGCGGGCGGGCCAACAGCAGTGGACCTCGCCCACACCCTATCACACGTGTCTGATATATATGCCGCTGATTGCAATGTGCAGACACCACGCCGATCGCAGATTATATATTGCCAATATGAATATTGGGGAAGCCACCATATATCGTGTCGATTATTATGCCAACCACCACGCCGATCGTCGATTAGGAATGCCAATCGTTGATTAGGAATGCAACCGATATAGATATTGGTGAAACCATGTAAATCGCATCGATAACGTCATCAGCACCCATGTTAAGCACTGATTTCCAACGCTGGTCGCCGATTTTAACGCGCCGATAATGTACTAACAGCGGGCTTTAAGGGGTTGGCTGCCTAATGTGGACCCAAACCCATTAATGTATCATTTTGGGTTTTAAGAGAAATTATGATATATTATTTCAGGAGGGGCGGGGTTTGATCACCTGACCTCCTCGCTATTAACTAGCGATTTTTACCAATCCTCCTAACCGATCACCTTGGTAAATCCACCGAAGTCCTTCTTTATAAACACATAGTTTTTACCTTTGCACAGAGTTTGAGGAGGAAGAATACAGGCACGCTTTTCAAGGCAGTTAATTAATATTTTAATGCAGGAACCATGAATTTTACAGGAGGGCAAAATTTTCACTTTGTCAGAAATTGACAAATTTCATATGGATTTTACACCTCTCGTCGCCACGAATACAATGGCGTTGTTCATTTCTTCATCAGAGTTCTGAATTTTTCGGTCATTTCTAGAATGCATGCGAAACGATGATTTCAGCGAAAATAGGGAGCAGAAACATGAGCCATGAAATTTTCCCAAGGTAAAATTTTGACATTTTAGAATACAGTCAAGTTTATACTTGTTTTTCATGTTTTTCCATAGGGATTGCAATGGCAAGATCAAATTCACCATCTGAGTTGTAGATTTGTAGTCCATCCATGGAGCAGAATCTTTGAGGAATCCCAGAGGAATCTAAAAGATTCCTTGAGCCCAGAATTCTCAACTTCTCAGAATTCGGATTTTGGGTAGTTGATTCAGCACTACTCAACACCAAAAATCTAATGGTGTCTTCGGATTTCTTATTCTCTCATTTCTTCTTCTAGCCACTTTTCTAAGTGTTAGCGCGGATGTCCACATTCATGTGCGACTAACCATCTTCATATGATCGATGCCTTGAGATCAATGGTCTGAGCAGCTTTAGTAGTGTGACATCCACTTCTTTAGATGGCCCTTGGTTGTGAGGTATATGATGTGTTCATGTACTTCTTCTTTCTGCATTACACTGCACAAATCCTTGATTGATGTTGATGCATGATCTTGTTTATTACATGTTGTCATGATTCCTTGCTTGATTTGATGTGAAATCTTCTATGTTATGTACTTGCTGTCATAACTCTTCATGTTATGTTTTGAGATCCCTTGTTGTATGTTGTTGGGATACTCTTGTTGTCATCATGCATGTTTTGTTTTGACATCCCTTTTGTTCAATGTTGGTGGGATGTTCATCATGCATGTTTTTATATCATACTAATAGGAGTCTTTTGATTGAGAGTTCTAGTTGTGGAACATCTCTTAGACCCACTCCTGCATGAGGGCATTTTTCCTTGTAGGATCATGACATCATCTCATGTGTACATCACCATTATTGGCAACGATTAATGCAGCAGCCTACACCATCTTGACACCGGGGCCCGGGGACGTAGTCCTTCCTCGACGAACTCTGTTATCAACGCTTATATTTTCATGTGCTGATGATTGTTATGTTCCTCTTCTTTTTTGCATGCAGATGTATTCATTAATGTTCTTTTAAAAAGCAATTTTAACACATCATGAAAGTAAAAGGTCTTGGAAGGGTCCTTCTTCACACCCGGACCTGGATCATCCTTCTTAGGGTTCATTAAATATACTAAGAGGAATCTGTCTGAAGGATGAACTTACAAATCAAGCATATGTTGTCCTCCCCAAGCTTGTTAAAAAATAAAGAGGTATTAACTAGTATGGTTGGGGAAATTGGGAAAACAAGGGATTACATTTTGCTAATGGAAGCAAGTCACTCTTGAACATGACACTCTTTCACTTCATCTCTGTGGCTATTGGGTTGGGTAAAGTCCTTGTATTTTGGTTATCATATCATTTTCAAAGCCTCCATTTCAGTTTTAGGTTAATGCTTCCAACTCCATTCAGTGTCATCAATGTGTTCAATAGAATTCGTTTAATTGATCTCAGCTACAATACTCTTAAGCCTTCATTCCATGTCTACCTTTCCTGATCTAGTTCCATATTAGCATCATTCTAATCATTTTATCTCAATCATCATACTTGTCTCGTGTTGTTGGTGGTGGGTACATCAAGGCCCTCCTACAACGAATCACTTCCTTTCAACATCAGCACATCATCCAGGAAGTTGGTACCTTGGTGCTTGCATACGTCAATGGAAAGTTTCCTCGCTCTTAACAACAATTTTACATAAATGACCTTCAACCAAACGATTTTGTGTGGTGTTCAACATCAAGTCATTCATTCACACCATATGGATTGTACTATCGTATGTTGAGAGCTATTAACATCATACATGGTTTCTCTTGTGTCTGTTAATGACTTACATCATTGGTCGGTAATCAGATGGTGTTTACCATGTTCGATTCTAGCTCATTGATTCACATGGTTAAACTCGTACATTGGTTGGTTGTGTGAACGATATAGAAGACCCCATATCTAGTTTCCACTATCCGGTCCACAATTTCAAGATTATACAAAGATCATAATGTACGATGGTCATGATCATATAGAGAGTAATCGAGTCATCGGTCGACCACTTTCATCTTTGGATGTGTCTTTTCATCACTGTACAAGTTATGTTAGCTTATGAGCTAAGTATGGGTATGCCTTCCTCAACAAACAAGGATGCTATGCTATAAATGGATTGTAACATATGAGGCTTGTTGGTTGTCCATGATCGTTACTTGTCACAAGGTAAATCACTTCAGTCATCAGTCATCATCTCTGACTTTGCGCTTTAGGGGCATTCCGTTATAGGCCATTTTGCCACATCCAATCAGTGAGCCTCTTAACGAGATAAATCAATATCCTATTCCCCCTTGTCACCATCTTTCACAAATCCCTAATTGTGTGCCTTTCATTTCCCATAATTTCAGCCTTAAGCTTCATCATCTAAGCCAGTTTGAGGAACAACGCTCCTTGTAAGCCTACTTAGTTGTGTTCACTAGCAGGTTGGTTCACTATGTCTTCTGTTTGTCACCAATAGGTTACTCCCCTTTGCACTTGAGTTGGTTTTAGAAATCTGGGAGAATGATCGAGTTTTGAGAAGCTTCCCCTTGTAGGATTCTCCAGAAGTTGTTACAACTCCTTACCTTGGATAAAACATTTGGATCCTATCCTTCCTTACATTGGAGTTTTCCTCACTTATCCTTTGACCCTATCCCTCTTTCAAAGGTGGATCTCTTACACTAGATTGTTAATTGGATAAGAAATCCCAACTTACCATACTTCTTTATATATTCCCAACCTTCTACATGTTGGGTGTGGGCTTTTGGAGAGTGATCCTGCCCTTATTTTGTCCTAGTGAGTGGTCATCATCTCATGCATTTAGGATGATTGGAGGTGCATATTGTGAAAAGGAAAGGATAAGTCAACAACTTGGAGGAGCTCTTCTGCAAGATCAACAAGTACTTATAGTTGTAATATCCTTCCATTTATATAAATTCAAAGAATTCATTGTTTTCCTATATGTGACATTGTTATTTCACTTATTTCAATACCATGTTGATCTATTGAATGAATTACTTAGATGATACTACATAGATCTCGTATTTTCTTGGCTTGTGTTATCTTACTGTGCGGGTTCTAATTTTGGCATTCAGAGCTGAAATTGGAGCTTCCAAGCTAAAGAAGAAGCGAAATGTGTGAAGAATTCCAGGTAACTCTCACTTTTTCATGTATTACTTTAAGGAAAAACATTGTGTTGTTTATCTCTCTATTGTTCTAAGCCAATCACCAACCCAGGAAAAATATTTTTTATCCACAATCTTAAATCTCATATAACAATAATAACTAAAATAATAACCATAATATTAAACAACACTACAAAATAAAATAAATTATATTGAACAAATAAAAATAAGTTTAAAAAATGCAATAAAAAAATTAACAATATTCTACAAACAAAAATAATTAAAAAATCTTACAATTATTTTAATTAAATACAAGAAAACCTTTCCTTAATACGGTCAATAATTTTTTATTTCTTCTAGTACACCACATTAAATTATTACTTTATAAGACTAGTGGTGCATCTCAAAACATAAAAATATAAGCTGAACCCCAAATATAAAAATATAATTTCAAACCCAAGTGCATCTTTTGCTTTATAAGAATTTAACCCTCGCCTAATTTTGCTTTATAAGAATTTAACCCTCGCCTAATTTACACGGAGCGTATATTATCACTCAAATTATTAATGTTTTTATATTTACAAATTTTTATGGAGTTTATATTATCACTCAAATTACTAATACTTTTATATTTACAATTTTTAAATAATAACAAAATATAATTTATTTTTCGAAAAATTATAATTATATTTTCAAAAAATATTTAATTTTTGATAATTATATATGATATTTTAATTTATTAGATTATTTGAAAAATTAAAATAGTTTTCTTTAATATAAAATTTAACTAAATCACCTAAAAGAAAAATAAGAAAATTGAAATAAAATTCAAGACTTTTTTAAAAATATAAAAATCAAATGTCCAATAAATTTACCTTTTCATTACTTTTAACCCTTAAAAATCAAATTAACTTTATCTAACCCTTCTTTGTCAAATCTAAACAGATATATCCCACAAAACTGAATCCTAACTTTCTATTGAAATTTAAAACTATAGGACTGTTATGCATATTCATAGTAGTGTTATTCGGATACGAGGTTGCCTAAAACCTGTTTTGCCCACTTAAAAATCAGCGATATTGATATTGAGAGATGTCCACAGTGAATTGGAATTAGTTTCTCTAACACATGCTTGATGAATCTGGAGAAAAAAATACCTTTTGTACATAGCATACTTCGGGAAGAAAATGACATGGAATAAAACAAAGCAATTAAGACCAAAAAGAACTCTCCATGGATTACCAACAAAGTGCATGAATGGATGGGAGGATGAACATAAAGGGAGAAATTAATCATTTTTCCCATGTCTAAGTTTAGAAACTGAACCCCAAATATGGAGCGTATATTATCAACCAAATTACTAACATATTTTATATAAAAATTAATTAAAAAAAATTAACACTTTTTAAAAAACACGAATATGGAGCGTATATTATCAATCAAATTAATAATATATTTTATATAAAATTTAATTAAAAAAAATAATAACACTTTAAAAAACACAGAAATAAGATGTCTGAGAAAAATATGATAAATTTACCCATTTGTGACATTTAACCCTTAAAAATCAAATTAACTTTATATAAAGCTTTATTTGTAAAATATAAACAAAGTTATCCCACTAAAATGAATCCTAGCTTTCTATTGAAATCTAAACCTATAGGACTATTATGCATAGACATAGTGGTACTATTCGGACAGGAGGTTGTCTAAATCATGTTTTGCATACTTAGAAATGACCGATATTGAGAGATGTCGAAAGAGTCACTTGGAATTTGTTTCAACAACACATGTTAGATGACTCCGGAGAAAAAAAAACCCTTGTGCAAATCGGCTACATCGTGCAAAAGGAATGTGATTTGATAATCACTTTATGAGTGACATCAATTGAAATTTTATTAAACAAAAGGTATTACAGACTCATGTGTTGGTGTGTGTTATGTGTTATTTAAGCAACGGATCGATCAGATTGCCAATACACAGACATTTAAATGGAAAGACAATAGAGAAATACAGTGAGCAACCATAAAGACACAAGCAATTTTAATAAGGAGTTCACCCTATTTTCTAGGGCTACATCTCCGGTCCAGCTTTCAGTGGTGGCCTTGTTTTATTGTGTCTTTAAACAGAAAATTACAATGCAGGGACTCAATGTGAATTCTCCTAAAGCAGGTTTTGCTTAGCAGGGTGGTTCCTTGGATTCCCCAAGCCACTGGAGTACACAGACTCTTCTTCTTCCTACCAGCTCTGTGACCTTTTGGTCTACAGTGGTAAGAACCCAACGTCGTTCTTAGCTTGGACAGATCCCTCTATGGGGTGGCTCGAATCTCTCAAGCTCAGTGGTACTCGATGCTACCGCTGCGTCAGCTCGGCCCTCTGTTTCGTCCTGCTTTCTCTTGCTTTACTGCCTTCTTCTAAGTGTATCTGTCCTCCTCTCGAGATTCTGGTCTTTTTCCTTCGTCTCTCAGACTTCACTCTGACTTCCACTTGACTATGTATTCTGTCTCCATTCATGGCTTTTAGCCATTCGTTTCCATGCCTGTTCGGTTCCTTTTCCGCCTCTGTCGATTCGCCTTCTACAGCTGCGCTTGGAGTTCCATGTTTGGTATCAGCATGAGCGCTCAGGGAGTAGCCACGTGTCCTCATCTGAACAGCACCAGCCTGCTCGTTGGTTTGTTTCTTCGGTTACATCGTGGATGCGTTCTTCCTCCACCGTGGCAGTTAAACGGATTCCAAATCCCTTTAGAATGCGGCTTAATTCCCTGTTGATTCTGCTTCCTCCATCGGGCGCAATTTCAGCCGTCCGATCTGGGCTCCTCCAGATCCAATGTCATACACACGTTCCGCGCGGTTGACTTGCTCGACCGATAGCGAGTGATCAATGGCGGTTTTCTCTCACCTCTGTCGCCATGCGTCGATCGTTGAGTGGGATCGCTCCGCTCTCCTCCAAAACCATTTACCATTTGAGGGCGCCCCGATCAATACCGCCGGTTTCCAGAGTGCGGGTCCCGCCTTTGTCTTTTTAGCTTTTTTCGTTTCTCTGCCCGCAGTTCTTCGGCTCCCAACGCGATCGAATGCTTAAGGCTCCTTCATTTCGGCCATGTTCACCCAGCGAATCGCGCATCAAAAATCACCTCATTTTCTCGATCCAGGCTCCCAGGGGCTACTTTGACCTCCTGCGCGGTCTCCATGGATCTTGGTCAGCGCGCTTTGACGGAAATCCTCATCGTTCCACGCTGATTTCCATTAAAGTTTTTAAAAATCTTTCGTCCCAATACAATCATGATTCTTTGCCAATATTTTATGGAGCCAATTCGGATCAGCATGTCATAGAGAATAAAACAAAGCAATTAAGGCCAAAAATCGAAACATCTCCCTTTTTCTTAGATCTAGGTTTATACCTATAACGGGGCAACCCAACCGAGAGAGAAACGATACATACCGTATCGAAGATACTCAGAACTATCAAACAAACGACCAAAATGGATAATTTTCTTATAGAGAGCGAGGCAACAGTGAATTCTAAACCTGGAATTGGATTATGCAGAGGATGAAAATTAATGGCTATCAGGTTATGGTATCTGAACTAAATAGTAGAAAGCCCATTTCCAGGAAAAGTTTACATTACTGTCGGTGATAACTACCCATAATCTGTTGTGTACAACTCCACAGCGTTAGCGAGCTGATTTCGTTTGACACATTTCCACACGGTTTCTCTATGATCCGAACGTGCAAAATTTATTGAAATGGATGGACGCCGGTTATGACACCAAAAGATCAACCTCAAAACTCTGCAAATTTTACGCTTCCATTTCTCACAGGCTCTTGGACAGATGTGTCAGTTGGATCCATCGTCATTTGTATAAATTAACTCACAACTTTCTTTTTCTCAAGCACTATGTGAAGGAAGAAGAGGGTCAGTTAACTCACCTACCACACTCTGTTGCTGTAGTATACTTATACTACACTCTGTCGTGTCACTCTGCCGTGTATATCCTTACCACTGACCTATTGAAGAAAAGGATTGCTTATAGTGGTATTATATTTCACAATAGAAGCACCAAAGCGTATATAGCAAATTCGCGTTTCTTTTGCTTCAATATTGGTTGTTCAAGTGACAAATCGGTTTGCTTGAAAATGAATTACCTCAATTGACGAAGTCTGAGTCCCACAGGGCATAACATCGAACCTAAGATTGTCATTTTTAACATTTAATTTGCGACATATGATATGCAAGTTCAGGTCACAAAATAAAATCTCACACGCTAAAAACTCTCTCGCCGGCCATGAATATATGAGATTACGATCACATAGAGTTATTTCTACACGCTTAACGAATTGTTATCTTCATTCATTTACACAAAGGAAATAGAAATCAAGAAAACCATAGAATTTGAAATTGGAAGCGTTAGGGTTAACTTGACGTCAGTACCTACTATTGATGCATTTCTAAATATGGTCACGGATCCTTATAAATTATCTTGTGGTATCTTGAATCTCTCATTGCGATCTACAGAGGCTTTCGGATCCTTACAAATTATCTGCTGACTTGAATCTCTAATTGTGATCTACAAGGACTTTCCGAATCAGTTGGGGAATAATTAGGTGGGTTAATCAATGGATGTGAGATTTGGCGATTCACCTAGGCCATTCGCAACCGAGACCACCGAAAAATCAGTCACAGAGAATGCAGCGGACAAGACTTTCGCGAAGGCAGCTAATCTCATCAAATTGCTTCCCACTACCACTGTTCTTGCTTTCCAAATTCTGTCACCGATTTTAACCAACGGAGGCCACTGCTACAGCTTCAACAAATACTTGACCGGCTTTCTGTTGGGCGTCTGCGGGATTTCTTGCTTCCTTGATTCGTTCACCGACAGTTACAAGGCAGACGACGGGACATTATACTACGGGATCGCCACTAGAAGCGGGATGTGGACGATCAACCCAGATATCAACAGGACGGTGAATCTATCTTCGTACAAGCTCACGTTTCTCGATTTCGTGCACGCGGTGCTATCGGTTCTGGTGTTTGCATCGGTGGCCCTCATGGATCCAAACGTTGTAGGCTGTTACTACGCGGATGCCCGAGAGGACCAGAAGAAGCTGGTCATAAGCCTTCCGATCGCAGTTGGGACTGTTTGCAGTATGGTCTTTGTTAAGTTTCCTTCGAAACGCCATGGGATTGGATATCCCGCTGCAGATTAACATGAAGCTAACCTTATATAGCCGCTTGTTCTTACGTCAGTTTCATATTGCAACATCTAATTAAAGCTCTATTGGATGTACTACTAGCTCCAAGAATGTTGCGCTCCACGTCCATAGATTTATAGTGAATGCTTGCAATTCATAGCTGTATCAAGGATTCTTCTGTGAGATTTACGTGATGGACTTGTTAATTAATGAATAGCTTGTAACTCGATCAAAGCATATGGATGGATTTGCTGTATAGCTCCAGCCATGGGGAAACGACCATTCCTGCGACGGACTCCACTTTATGTACGGCTTTATGGCTGGGCAGTCCCTCATGCGCTGTAGGTAGGTTGTAAATGTATATAAACGTTTAATATTAGCGAATTGGTTTTACAACAAAGTTATTAATTTAATGAGAACTATATTGAGTTCTAGTTTCCATTATATTGACTTCTTATTTTGAAAGTGTATATAAACGTTTGTTATTCGCGAATTGGTCTGTTGGTTCGAGTTTTCATTATATTGACTTCTTATTTTGCAATAATGGTTGATGGATCATCAACCTTCGTTTTTGGAAAAAAAAAATTACTAGATATAGATATTTTGTGGGTGATTTTGAAGTAGTTTGAGAAGTGTGGATACAACATTGTTTTTTGGGAAATACTTGTCACACTTTATTTTTTTATATTTTATTTTCTTTTGTCTTGAGTAGGAAAAGGGTTGATGCAACATGGTTTTTTTGGGATATATTTGTGACACTTTTTCTTTTTCTTGTCTATGAAGTATAATTTTAATTTTTAAATGTTGGTTATTTTTATGTTAATTTTCAAAAATGTTGTAGTATTAATTTTTTTTTATGTATGGAACATATTTTTTATAAGAATTAAGTCATTTATTTTAGCCGAAATTATCATTTCATCTTCAAATTTTCATTTTATCTTAACTCTTTATTTGTTTATATTAATTTTGATATTTTTTTTAATTATGTGCATTTCCCTTCATTAACATTCCTCATCTGTCTGTCTTAAATTTTTCATGCACGCGACTCCGTTGGCATATATCTTAGATGGCTTCATAGAGGGTGTTGTATTCTCATTTTTGTTTTTCTAAAGTATTACATTCCAGAGCAGTGGGGTGTAGAACATGGCACATATTGGAATGGTTTTTAGGGAATGGGTGAGCTCAAGGGCCATATTGAGCCTACTCATTGAAAGTACTTAGGAAAAGTTTTCAAATAAATAAGTCTTGAAGTGACTACTATGATCAAAAGAGGATGACAAAAGCAGAGGACATAAAAGTCGAAAACTCAGAACCTTGAAAGCCCGCTTTCAATTATGAAATTAATTATAAAAGGTCCCGAAGACCAGAGATCACAAATCAGTCAATTGCTCGAGTCGAGGGAATTTGTTGATAGAACCCATAATGATGAATAGAGGCCCAGACCCTGCAACCCCAGGTCCATGTAATGATTTGCTAACTAAATCCTCGAACAAGCCGGGACTACACCATTCGCAGTCAAGAACAGAGAAATTTCTCATTTGTCATATAGATGGAAATGTGTTATTGAGCAAAGATGACGTCAACAACTACTCACTAGAAGTTGGACACGTGGCTTGGTGAATGCCAATTTGGCTTCATCTTAGCCGCAGATCCGAGATGTTCAAGATCCCTATTTCTAATTACATTCTAAATGGAGTCGAGTTTTTGGGCTTGAAGGGGGCAGGGTGCATGGGCTACCTGTCACAAACCGAGCGGTGACACGCACTGTTTTCCGCAAGGGAAAGTGTCACGCCCCCAATCTTTTTTTTCTTTTATTGGGCGGGTGCGGCACCACAGTATGCTCTAATAGAGTGTATATGGACTATGCCTTTACTTCACGATACTTAATTCTGCTCACCGAATAAGTATAACCATAAAATCTTCACAACCGAACATTAAACATTATAATTCTATAACCAATTATAATTTATGTTCTTTTAACTTATTTAACTTCAGAACCAACACAATTACCATGCAATGCAATAACCAAATAGACATTAACACATAATTGTTTGGGAGGGGCAACTCCCAAACGAGTGCGCCCTCAAACGTTTATTAACTTTTCCAAGTCTTTACAATATTCGTGCGCCCGCGGCCAACACGATATTACAACAGGCTAACGCCTTTAACATACACCGTCCTTTACAATTCAAGTGCGCATCTACCATGCGAATTTTGTGCCAAGACCGGCATAAAAACCACAGTCCGCGACTGTGTATAAAGAGCCTTCCTCCGCTGCAATACTTCGACCTGCACAACGCTATGTACAGACCTCTTTGTTTGACCAAATCCAAGAGAACCGCGTACTCCCTTCATCAGATCTTAACAAGGCTTAAGACAGCCTTAACCGCACACCAATCTGCACCTCTGTTATAAGCGAGTACTCACGCTGACCACCCAAATGCTTATACAAAACTGCTCCACGACCGTGTACACAACTCCCTTTTACCGAGCCAATTTCCTCACATCACCAAGCTTGGATATACGAAACTTTCCTTAGGCTTCATGCGCATTAGAACTGCGCACATCCTTCGCTCTTCCTTTGTTAATGCGAGAGACTCCAAGTGAGGTTCCTTGGTTGAAATGAGCCTCATGCTCACTCCATATATACACTCCTTCCTCCATGCTTCGAGGGGCTTCTTAACTTGAAGCCGACCTCCTTTAATCCATGTGAAGCCCACGTATATGCATCATACATGCCCATATTTCATGTCGGTTTCCTTTTGTCCATACGTGCTCATCCCCATATGTTTTATGGCCGACATATATGAGCCCATGTATATTATTATATTATATTTTAATGAGCCTTCATAACATTATGTCCTCATAATTATGTCGGTCACCACATATACGTTCTCCATTACATATATGTTATATTATTTTATTACATTCTTATTCTTACGCATATTTACATATGCTCATAAGCCATGTAACGTATTTTACATGTGTCACATCTCTTCGTTAACCATGTCGCCCACATGATATGCTTGCCACCGCCAACGTTATGCTAGTCCGCACTTCGTTGCCTGGGCGGGTGGGCGCACCTTCGTGCAGCCCTCCGCCCATTCGTTCGAACGCCCGCCTGCTCTCCAACTGGTCGTCCATCGTGTGTTTTCGTTCCAATGTCCAGGGCAGTCGTCGCACGCCCCGCCTCTGTTGTAACGCTGCCCGTGTGATGCTGCACGCTGCGCCGAGCTGCTGTACCACCGGTCTATGTTTGCCCGAATGCCCAACGCTTGAACCGCTGGATCGTTCATCCGCCGAACCGTTTGTCTGCATGCCGTGTGCCAAACTATCCACCCGTCGAACTGTCTGCACGGTGGCCCGTTCATCCTCCGAACTGCCCACGTTAATTGTCTATACACCGGACTGTCGCCAAACTCATCTGCCCGTCGAACTGCTGGTCGTTCACCGAACCAAACTGTCCGCCCGTCGAATGTTGTCTGCCTGCCGGTTGTATAAGCGGGTATGCGCCCGGCGCACTTGCCCGAACCGTTCCGCCATAGGTTGCTCTACTCGTGTACGTTCTGAACTGTCGTTCCGTCGATGACTTCGTTCAGGGCGTCTGCCCCTCGGGCGCGGGTCGCCCGCTCGTTGTGTGCGGTGCCCTTCAACCATCAACCTGTCCATCGTGTAGCCTCGCCCGGTGCCCGGGTCGTGCACACTGCCGGATGAAGGCCTGTTCGCCCGTCGTGTGGGTCGCCCGCCTGTCGTGCGGAGCGCCTGATTCCTCAGGGCATAACATCCTCCCCCACCCTGAGACGTTGTCGTCCCGACAATATTCCGTCCCGGTGGTCTCCCATCGAAATCACCAGCAACCATCATGTAGCTTCATCCTCGATGATCTCCATTTGGTCACCAATCTGTCATCTTCGATTTAGTGAACTCAGTCACCAACCTCATCATCAAGTCATGTCATGAGTTTTCCTTCACCATAACTCCTCCACCAAAGTGTCATCAAGACTTGCTCTTGGTCTCGTCCATGAGAAGTCCACCCAAAACATTACCAAGCACGTGCCCTCTTCAACTGTCCATGAGTCATGCCGAGCACTTAGCCATGTGGCTAAAGCATGACCCAATCATCCGCAACGATCATCACGTTCCACCCTTGTCACGTGCCCTTGCGCCTTTCGCTATAAGGTCACAAGTACCCCCAACAAGCCCTGCAACCGCTGTCAATCCTTGCTTCTCCATACAAGGTTCCATCGTGCACCTCCATGGTAAGATGTCCTTCAGCATAAGCAAACTAATTTTGCCTCTCCCTACACATGGTCCATCTACCCAATGCCCAAATGAAACACATGTATCATCGTCATGAGGTCTCTCCATGAGAGTACCTTCATCTATACATGTATGCAAACTGCCCGATCGTGGTCCAACTTGATCAAGTTCAAGTCCATCCTCGGCCATAGTCACGTCTGCAACATCATCGGTCATACAATCTGCAACCTGATCTTGCTCCATTGTCCAACCAAGTTGAAGAAGTTCATCTTCAACGTTCTTCTCCAAGACTGCAAGTTTGTCATGAATGTGGCGATTCTCCTTTTTCAACCGTCTCAACCTGTATAAGGTAAGCAAGAGCTTCCTTTCGCCTTCTCCCAAACTTGTCATGCCTTGTTCTTCCATGTGAGTGTCTTCACCCATCCATGTCGATAAGCAGCACGATCCCGGTTCAACCTGAGCATCTTCAAGTTTTGCCTTCATCGAGCTCTAATCATCAAGAGTATCCACCCATGTTGCCGAACTGTATGACCCTGGTTCGACTTGATGAAACTCAAGTTCCGCCTTTACCAAATCTTTATCATCACATGGTCCTTCCATATGAGTACTCTCATATGTCCATGAGCTGCATGATTCCGGCTTGTCTTGATTGTCCTCAAGTCTGACCCCCACCATAGTCACGTTCTCAGCATCTTCGGTCAATATGACTCCCTCTTCTTGGCTTGCAACTTCATCCATTGCCTGGCTGATTTGAAGAAGTCCTTCTCGTCCAAGCATTACATCAATGCCATCCGTGTTTATCACTACGAAGTCCAGCTTTCCTCTGCGTCCTTCCCTCTGTACAGGTACATCTTGTATTGTACCCAATGCCAAGTTCCACGAGGTTATCTCCCATTCATCCATGGTAGACAATAGTCCCGCTTCTTCTACTAACCGTGCCGATATAAGGTTATATGGGCCTCCCGTGTTTGCCAACGCTTGAACATCTCTGCCACAAATCTTCAAGGTTACAAGACCTCGGTTGTTCTCCATAGCCTTATCTTCACCTGTCAACCGTCACGAGCAACCTGCTCACCAGATCCAACCAAGCTCTGATACCGTCTTTCACGCCCCCAATATTTTTTTTCTTTTATTGAGCGGGTGCGGCACCACCATACGCTCTAATAGAGCGTATATGGACTACGCCTTTACTTCACGATACTTAATTCTGCTCACCAAATAAGTATAACCATAAAATCTTCACAACCGAACATTAAACATTATAATTCTATAACCAATTATAATTTATGTTCTTTTAGCTTATTTAACTTCAGAACCAACACAATTACCATGCAATTCAATAACCGAATAGACATTAACACATAATTGTTTGGGAGGGGCAACTCCCGAACGAGTGCGCCCTCAAACATTTATTAACTTTTCCAAGTCTTTACAATATTCGTGCGCCCGTGGCCAACACGATATTACAACAGGCTAACGCCTTTAACATACACCGTCCTTTACAATTCAAGTGCGCATCTACAATGCGACTTTTGTGCCAAGACCGACATAAAAACCACAGTCCGCGAATGTGTATAAAGAGCCTTCCTCGGCTGCAATACTTCAACCTGCACAACGCTATGTATAGACCTCTTTGTTCGACCAACTCCAAAAGAACCGCATACTCCCTTCGTCAGATCTTAACAAGGCTTAAGACAGCCTTAACCGCACACCAATCTGCACCTCTGTTATAAGTGAGTACTCACGCTGACCATCCAAATGCTTATACAAAACTGCTCCACGACCATGTACACAACTCCCTTTTACCGAGCCAATTTCCTCACATCACCAAGCTTGGATATACGAAACTTTCCTTAAGCTTCATGCGCATTAGAACTGTGCACATCCTTCGCTCTTCCTTTGTTAATGCGAAAGACTCCAAGTGAGGTTCCTTGGTTAAAATGAGCCTCATGCTCACTCCATATATACGCTCCTTCCTCCATGCTTCGAGGGGCTTCTTAACTTGAAGCCGACCTCCATTAATCCATGTGAAGCCCACATATATGCATCATACATGCCCATATTTCATGTCGGTTTCCTTTTGTCCATACATGCTCATCCCCATATGTTTTATGGCCGACATATATGAGCCCATGTATATTATTATATTATATTTTAATGAGCCTTCATAACATTATGTCCTCATAAGTATGTCGGTCACCACATATACGTTCTCCATTACATATATGTTATATTATTTTATTACATTCTTATTCTTACGCATATTTACATATGCTCCTAAGCCATGTAACGTATTTTACATGTGTCACATCTCTTCGTTAACCATGTCGCCCACATGATATGCTTGCCACCGCCAACGTTATGCTAGTCCGCACTTCGTTGCCCGGGTGGGTGGGCGCACCTTCGTGCAACCCTCCGCCCATTCGTTCAAACGCCTGCCTGCTCTCCAACCGGTCGTCCATCGTGTGTTTTTGTTCCAATGTCCACGGCGGTCGTCGCATGACCCGCCTCTGTTGTAACGCTGCCCGTATGATGCTGCACGCTGCGCCGAGCTGTTGTACCACCGGTCTATGTTTTCCCGACTACCCAACGCTTGAACTACCGGATCGTTCATCCGCCAAACCGTTTGTCTGCACGCCGTGTACCAAACTGTCCACCCGTCGAACTGTCTGCACGCTGGCCCGTTCATCCTCCGCACTGCCCGCGTTAATTTTCTATACACCAGACTGTCGCAAAACTCATCCGCCCGTCGAACTGTTGGTCGTTCACCGAACCGCACTGTCCGCCCATCGAACTGCTGGTCGTTCACCGAACCGAACTTTCCGCCCGTCAAATGCTGTATGCCCGCCAGTTGTATAAGCGGGTGTGCGCCCGACGCACTTACCCGAACCATTCCGCCACAGGTTGCTCTACCCGTGTACGTTCTAAACTGTCGTTCCGTCGATGACTTCGTTCAGGGCGTCTGCCCCTCGGGCACGGGTCGCCCGCCCGTTGTGTGTGGTGCCCTGCAACCATCAACCTGTCCATCGTGTAGCCTCGCCCGGTGCCCGGGGCGTGCACACTGTCGGATGAAGGCCTGTTCGCCCGTCGTGTGGGTCGCCCGCCTGTCGTACAGAGTGCCCGATTCCTCAGGGCAAACATAAAGCCTACAAGTGGTGGCGAAAATATTTTCTCACAAGTCACAATCACCAATGATTAGAGAGCCTACATTTACTAAAAGGATCACCGCCTATGATAAAGCAATGTCACTCAAAAGGGAGCTCTCGTGGATGAGCAAGTGCAACAGATAAGCCAACACCAGCCCCCCAGAAAGTCAGGGTCAACAAAGTAAGCTGTGTTGATCAACGGTTATGATCGATTCTGAGGGGATGAACCATCACTCCAACTCCACTCAAACGCCCCTCTGGGAAGATTAAAAGGGGCTCGCCACCTGTCAGGCCAACGCAGCAACCATTTGACTGTTGGGACAATTATCAAGTAAGCATGGCAAGCGAGCGCGGAAATGAGTTGATACATCTTTCTTACTCCCTTTTCTTACACGCAACCCAGTTATACCACATGTTTCCACCACGCCATAGCAGTATATTCCCACCTACAACTCTGCCAAATAATCGTTGTACCTCGCGCACCTACCATTGCACTTCAAATCGTATATATATAACCATTAGGTCTCAACCATTTTCATGAGTTTGTAGCACTCTCATATCAATCTCTTTCCAGAGTAAAACAACTTTGTATACTCACAACGCTCTATCCTCCCACTTTACCTAGAAAAACCTCCACTTAATTCATCATTAAGACATGACGAAGGCTAAGGAAAAGTTGAAAACACCTATGTAACAACCCACTGGCCCATTTAGGGAAACCATTGATGAAAAATTGCCCTAGGTGGGACTACTTTCCTACATAGTATTAACCAAATATGCAAGCCACTCCTCATGGGAGGAAATATACAAATATTTTGAAGATGAAAGTCCCTGGGTGACCATCACGACAGTAGTCATTGATGATCAAACCCCCGCCTTAGAAATGAACCCACAAGATGTGGCCAATTCATTTCTACATATGATTAAAGCAAGACCTAGGATATTTTCCTACAAATTCATGGTGAGATGGGTGATTGAAATACTAAATATTATGGGGAGGAAGTCCCTCACACAAAATGGGACAATATTTGGATTATTCATAGCAGAGGCCTTAGAAAGGATGTACCAGTTTCCAAACCCTCAAAATGTTTATGACAAAAGTTGTGTGGTGGAATTCTGTAAAAATCATGAGGATTCAATGGAGTTAATTAGGGAATGGAGGAGCGAATCGAACAAGCACATGAAAGAACAAGAGGTTAAGTATTCCATAGACTCTTCATCTTATCCTTTTAGTCAAGTGGCTGCGATGTTGTGCATGCAATATGCATACCCTAATGTCTCCAAATTTCCTGAATATTGTGTATCTGTTATTGATGAGGACTCTGAGGGATATATCTTTGACTGGGCCATAATACTATCCAATAATATAGCTAGGAACATTCTAGATTTATGTTGCTCCCACAACATCTCTAAGAACAAAACCCCTTTGTCCCATATATTAGCATATGTAATGGCTTCCCTTTGTTATTCCCTTGATTTCCCATCCCTTGGGTGGAAATGGACTATCTCTGATCCTACACCAATTCACATCTAGAACATTATAATCTGGGAAACCAAGTACTTTGATCACTTTTATAAAAGCTTCCATAATGTTATTATTCCCATCTATGAGGTTATATTCCAAGCCATGCCACCCAGGATGTCCTTGCAAGATATGGAACACCTTAAGAAGACCACGAATTGGTTTACTGAGGAACTTTTCATGTATATTAGTGTCTTAGGAAACCATGCCACCGCATATGTTTTACTGCTATACATTCGAGAAACTGATAGGTAGGGAGGTAGAATACCAAATCATTGGCTATGGAATCACCAAGGCATTGAAAGAATCTAACAAGAAATTTTTGCGTGAATTTCCTATGCCTTTTGGGAAATTCACCCTGTAAAATTATTTGCATGCAGAAGAGGAGCTCTCGGCTATTGAAGCATCAAATTTGGCCACCATTGTGACCATATGTTATGATCTAAAGTGAGTAGCAAAGAAGGTGGCCCTGAATGCATGTATCAAAAAAATCATCCATGAAGAGAACAAGTTTGACGACTTGTTCGCCGGTATGACATCTTATGAGTCAATACTAAAAAGAGTAAATCATGAGGTGTTGGAATAGGAGTAGGATTAGGTCCCCACCTTCAGGAAATCAAGATTGGCCCCCTTACCATTCAATTTGTTATAGTTTCCCTTGTAGGGACAAGTCTCTTTAAATAATGTTATGGCATCTCTTTAGCAAGGGATTTCATCCAAAATGGTGGCTACTCCGTCACAGCAACAAACAACAATAATTGTCTCTTCAGACCCTGAAGGAAAAATGCACATAGTGAATCCATAAATGGAGCATCAATGAGACCAGTTTGATCAGGCCCTAAAGAATAATAAGATAGGTAAGGAGAGAAGGAAGTCTTGGAGGGAGAAATAGTTTTCGAAGTGAAGAACCCATGTAATAATGCACCTTATCAGCAACACAAATGGTCGGAGAAATCCATAGCTGAGAAAACACTAACATTTACCAGACCCAAACTATATATTATCTTGGTAAACCCTACTTCAGAGGTCTTCCTCAACATTGAAGAAATTCCACCACTAGATGTGCTTTATAACCCTGTGCATAAGGTTGTAATATAAAGGGGAAGGAAAAAAAGGAAGATAGATGAGTCACACGACTTAATTCTTGAGAAAATTGCACAAGCCGCTACCCTTGAAGGCCTTTGAAAAGGAACTTCAGCCACCCCTCTTGAGGAAATTGGGAAATTAACACAGTTTATGGGTTCTTATGTATCATCCACCATGGATAAGGCTATGGAAATTAAGGAATTACTACAAGAAAAGGATGAAAATATTAAATACTTGGAGCAGGCACGAACTGGCACGGAGGAACAATTGAGGGCACATTGGCAAGCACAACTAGATCAGAGGGAGACTACTCTAACAAGTCTTTAAAGATAGTTTGATTCTCTCTAGATTCACCATAGAGAGGAAATAAAATGCAATGATGAACAAGTACAAGAATCCCAACAAAAGGTAAAGTAATTACAAGGGGGAACCCTCCCACTGAAAGACTTCAAGCAGGAGGCTAGTGACTTGAATGATGGTTACAGAGAAAACAACAATTATTTCGTGAGCGACTGAATTCGATTCAAGATAAATGCAGGCTGGGGAATAATTTCATAGATGAGTTACAAAATATGATGTCACGTTTTGATAAAGCTGAAAAGGACCTAAATGAGATGTTGGAGTGGTAGGACAGTGCTGAGGGAAGAAAAAGTTGATTTTCCCAAAATTGATGCAATGCACAAATCAATTATCCTCAAAGGATGGAAGACCTAGATACAATTAGTTAAAAATATTATCAGTGATGTGCAAGAGATGCAAGATGCCCTAGTGGAATCTGTTAATGATTTCCTACTTATGTCAAATCTCATTTCTAGTTGTCCTAGAGACTATTTACCACATATAGACAGCATGTGAGGAAAGTGGTTTAAATAGGGAGATGAGTTCACGGAGAGGATAAACTAGCCAAGAAAGATTAATATTGAAGCCAATTAGCACTTTTTGGTTAAACCCCATGCCATTTGGTTGGTCCTAAAATCACTCACCAATATCTATACACAAATGTGCCACTATTACAGGAAGTGATATTCAGTAGTCAGTCACAGATCAAGCCTCAACTGTAGAAATTTCACCTGTAGATCAAACTGGTAATGCAATGTACTAAAGTAAAACACATGATCTACTTCTAGAAAACAATAAGCAAAAGAAGAATCGATTTCATGAGCAACATCAACCATAAACACATATAACTGATCAAGACAAATAATCACACATAACACAGATCTATCATTGGGGAAAGCACCAACATAAAACCCCCAATGTTGTATTATCAATCAAGTGGAAATCCTCTTTTGTTTACAAAAAATATCAACTCAAGAGCTATCCTGTACTTCCTGCAATCAAAAGATGATGATGATAGACTCACTATGCTTCAACATGTAGGCAACCATCCATCAATCCCCTATTTCCTTGCGTAATTTTTATTGGGGTCCAATTCATAACATATGAGCATTGGCCCCAAATCAAACCTACTGTCAACCATAGGTCCAACTACGCAATCCTTGAGGACACTAGTTCCTCATGCATGCAAGGAGTATTCCATGGGAAGATACAAGCATTTGACAGTACATTATCCCTCATCTGATCTCAACTGGGTCTCTGACAGAACTGGCATGCAACAGTTATCCATGAGTGAATCCTCAGTTATCTAAAATAATAGTTATCACATGCATGTAAGCATTAACAAACTATATTTTATTATTTTAACAACTTGTTAAAATAATCTAACTGGACTTGACTAGTTATAACTAAGTCAACTGATTATCTCATTATAGAACTCATACTTATTCCCTCAATTAGTGGAGGAAATTAAGGATAAATTCCTCAATCATTGGTACAGCTCATGTGCATGCTCAGAAAGACTTCAAATTTGAATTTCCTTAACTAATTAACTCAACTGAATTAATTAATTAATTAATATTTCCAACTGCTGTTAAGACCAAGATTAATTTTACTTCCTATATATAGACTAGGGACTGCTATAAATAGGAAGAGACCCAGAAATGCTATTTTTAGAACTTTATATTTAACAGTTTCACCTCTCACCTAAGGTGGCCAATGACCTCACTGGCCAAACTGCTATTTTAGACATTCTATTTCATATTCTAAATTTAACATTTCTTGTTGCCCACTTTTCAACACTCCCTCTCAACAAGAAAGGGATTATCAGCAACCCTAATCCTATCTTTATGGAACTCAAACTTGCCTTTTGACAATGCCTTTGTCAAAATATCTGCATCCCGCTTCTTGGTCGAAATGTAGTGCAACATCATGATCCTCTTGACTACACAATCCCGTAGATGATGATAGCAGATATCTATATGCTTGGACCTGTCATGAAACACTGGATTCTCAGAGAATTAATGCAACTCTGATTATCACAATATATCATTGTAGGATCCATCATCTGACCAAACAATCCCACTAGAATCTTCCGCATCTAGATGGCCTCACATGCAGCTTGACTAGCTGCCATGTACTCTGCCTCCGCCGTGCTAAGTGCAACTGATCTCTATTTCTGGCTATACCAAGAAACTGCGATTGACCCAAGGTTGCAGATCCCTCTAGAAGTGCTCTCCCTGTCTGATGGACTACCTGCCCAATCTGCATTGAAGCCTTGGAGCTTCATTCCCTCTGTCCGCCTGTACCATAATCCATACTGTGTAGTGCCTCTGAGATATCTCAGCACATGCTTTGCTGCCTTCCAAAATAACTTGGTTGGTTGAACCATAACTTGAATCAGCTGGTTCACTGCAAAGCACAAATCTGGTCATCTATTCACCAAATACATTAGTGAACCCACAAGTAGCATCTTCCTTCCTCCAGTTACCTACTAGAGGAGTCTCCATGGGCTTGCACATCTCCATGTGGAAGCGCCTCAGTATCTCATTGCCATACTTGCCCTGAGACACAAATACTTCCCCATCTCTCTACCACACCTCCATGCCTACAAAGTACTTCACGAGGCCCATGTCCTTCATCTCAAACTCGCTTGCAAGATCCACCTTGCAAGACTTGATCCATTGATCATCACCTATCAAAATTATATCATCGACATAAAGTACAATAATCAATAGCTTACCATCTACAATGATGTGGTAGAGGTTCGCATCCGCTTCACTCTTGGTGAAGCCCAACCAAGTGAAATAGTTGTCGATCCTCGTATACCAAGCACGGGGTGCTTGCTTAAGCCGATACAATGCTCACACATGTGACTCACAATCGAAGGTCTCAAATCCATCTGGCTTCTCTATGTATACCTCTTCCTCAATCTCCCATTGAGAAATGTTGTCTTCACATCCATCTGATGGATCTGCCAACCCATTTGTGCTGATAGTGCTAGAATCAATCTAATCGAGCAAACGTCTTGTTATCACAAAACCAGTACTGATGGCTGCTAATCAGTAAGACCTTATGTAACTGTTTCAGACCAGACTTTTAGCTAGGGATTAGCCTCCCTAACCTGAGAGGGCTCTCTCAAAACAAACTACTGATTTATCTTTAGACACAAAGAGGGCTAACTCTTGAAATGAAATTTAGTAAACATGCTGGTTGGACAGACAACATAACATCTCTTCCATTGGGCTTATGGAGTCAAACATCTTTCAGTAAACTATCAACTGCTCATTCATAGAAGCCAAGGCATGTAATGTTTAAACATTCAAGACATTTCTCAAATAACCATCAACTCGTAAGTACACACAGGAAGTCTGAGCACTAGGTGAATTCAGAGTGATTGTGTACCTAAAGAGCTATAAAACATGAAGGACAAGAACCTCAACTTATAAGTAAACACAGGAAGTCTGAGCACTAGGTGAATTCAGAGTGATTGTATACTTATCAAGCTGTAAAACACAAAAGATCAAACAGAACCACAAACATCTTGAGCATTCAACAAAGTATGAATCTTGGGAAGAATAAGCAGTCTTTCTATTACTGTAAAAAGCTTTATACACAGGCCAATATAACTCTTTTTTTATTGCATAAACGTCCAACCCTTTTTACATCAGAGTTTTTTCTATATATAGGAAAACAAAGCTAAACTACCTTGAGTCTCCTCCTCCAGCATGAGGGGAGCTCGAAAACCTATCATTAATTACCTTATCTATATTTAAACTAACTTATTAAATACAAAGGTATTGTGCTTTCAATACATAGAGTCCTATTCCTATTCAAACTATAATTCTATCTCCTCGTGTGCATGATTCTCTCTTGATCTTTGACACCTGTGCTATTCCTGTAGTGGCTGGAATGTATTTGAGAGGCATTCATTGAACGAGCTCCCTTGGATTCCAATTGTGTTGATGACTCAACATTGGGTGAAGACATGTGCCCTGTTTTCACGGTCCCTGCTTTCCTTAATCTGCTCGGATATATAATAGCATGTTTGAAATCTTTAATAACCTAAGATATGTACCGCTGCTATGTTTCTGATGGGCTGTAGGCGGGATTGATGGACAGGTGTCTCTCTTTAAAATTCCCGCTCATAATATCAAATAGCTGCTCTGCATTTAAAATCATCACCTACAGCAGTTTCGTAGCGCGCTACGAAACTGCTGTGTAAATTAAATTAAAAAAAAACACAGTCTTCCACTTTCTGAAAATTCTGATCTGTACTTGAAACATTTGGCAGAGGCACACTTCAACAGGAAGCTGATTACAAGTTTGATTATCTTGTTCGATAGCTTTCTCATGTTCAGTTTGTGGCTTATCCTCTATAGCCAAGACTCTACTCTGTTTGTATACCTTATCTTCAATTTCATTGCCCTAAAAGAAAAAGGAGCAGGCATACATTCGCCAAAGAATAACCATTTTAACTTTGCAACATTCCAAAAACCTCACACACACATTCCAAAGTCCAGTCACAACTTTCTCTTCTCAAGTCAATATAGTCGTGACTTCAAAATCATCAAGCTGAAAGAATCTTCGGAGAAGTAAAACAAGGGCAGTAGCCATTTAAATCAAACACCAGATACTGTAGTTCAGAGAATATGCTTCACCAACAAAATCTCCTTTTACGAAATTGAAGTTCCTTCATTTTCTTCATGGATTCAATAAGCTCTTCCTGTACATCTGTAACTTCAATAGGTTTTTGTCTGGTAACCAACTCTAGAAGCACTACTCCAAAACTGTAGACATCCCCTTTCAATGTAGCAACCAAGGTGCTCATGTATTCTGGTGCTACATAACCCAAGTCGCCAAAATCGCCATTGATAAAAGTACTAAGATGAGTATCGACAGGATTCATCAACCGAGCCAACCCAAAATCTGTTATCTTTGCCTCATGATTTTCATCCAATAAAATGCAGTTTGAACCTACATTCCGGTGAATAATTCGGGGGTTGTAGCTGTGGTGAAGCCAGGCCAATCCTCTAGCTGCACCAATCCCTATCTTACGCCTTCTAGTGCAATCAAGATAACTACCATCCTCTATTTCATGATCATGTAATTGCTCATACAATGATCCATTAGCCATGTGTTTGTAAACTAAAAGCTTGTCATTTTTGGCAACACAGTAGCCAAAAAGTGGAACTAGATTCCGATGATGTAAATGCCCTAGAATATTCATCTCAGACTTGAACTGCTTTTCTGTCTATGCAGAAGACTGCAACCTTTTGATTGCCAGTAAAGAACCATCCTGCAGTGTTGCCTTATACATAGTGCCTGTTCTTCCTGATCCTATGATGTTGTCTTTGCTAAAGTCATTTGTGGCCGCCATAAGATCAGCAAGTCTGATCTTAGAAATGGGTTTCTCAAACATGGAAACCCGAATGGATCACCGACTCTTTATCTGCTTGGCCCATTTGTGTTCATCTGTATCCACCAATTGTTTTGGTACTGACCGCAAGAAAATCCACCAGACAGCAATTCCAATCAAACACACGACTGCAACATCAGAGACCGATCCACCTACGATATCAAGTGGGTTTGATTTCTTTGCAATCATGTCACTGCAGGACTTCAGTGGGTGACCACAAAGAGCAGTATTATTCTCAAAATCAAATGCATCGAACGTGTGGTTAAAGGCAGGAATCTGCCCTGACAATAGATTACTTCGTACATTGAAATCCTTGAGACGATCCAGTCGAGTTAATTTCCAGGGAATTTGACCAGACAACCGATTCTCCTGCAGATGAATTATTCTCAAATATGTGCAATCAGCAAGCTGTGCTGGAATTAGACCACTAAAATTGTTCTGGGAGAGATCTAATGAAGTTAGATAAGGTAGCCATCCTGAAAGATTTAAAGGTATGTTCCCGGATAGATTGTTGTCCGAGAGATCCAAACCTGTCATTCTTCCACAATACTCAAAGACAGTTGGAAAACTGCCCTGAAGAGACATCCCGGGAAGCTTGATGTTCAAAACTCTATTTTTCGTACCCACCCTTTATATTCAAAAGGTGCTTACACTTTCCTTTAAATTCTTCACCGGAGCTGCTGTTGTCATCCCCGCGTCTTCTTGTTCAATTTATTGGCCACTTCATCCCAAAATCCTTTATGAAACTTGAAACGTGTTGCATCACCAGACCCAGATGCTAAACTATCCAAACCAACTTATTTTCTGATGATTCCAGCATATGCCTCGTGTGCCTCTTTGCTGTCTTCTGATTGCCACCTGCTCAAAATGATATGTTGAACTTTGCTGCTATCATTCATATTGGCATCCCCACCATAGCCATAATCTGCACTCTTGGATAGAAATGGATGGTTACAGCATTTCTTCAATTCGACAACAGCGTTTAATAGTGACACCTGGTTTCCACGCACTCCCTTATTCAAATCATGAAAGTCTCGCTTCAAAATCCATTTGTAGTACTGTTTCTGAAGAGGAGACATCTCAACTCTTAAAATGCGTTCTATCTTTGGCGGCAAAGATTTCTCAACATCTTTGATGACTCTTTGGAGCAGATGAGGCCAAAGCTCTTTGTGTAGATTAGCAAGCACATTCTCGTTGATTGAGCTCAAGTTCTTGTATTTCTCCACAAAATCGTCCTTATTCCTGAACTTGTCCTGATCAAGAAAATGCAATAGAGCCCACAGTTCTTCAACACTATTCTGCAAAGGTGTCCCAATAATCAACAACTTATTTTTGGTACTGAATTCACAGAGAGCAGTGTAGAGTGAGGCTTCACTGTTCTTCAATCGGTGTGTTTCATCAACCATGAGATAATTCCACTTGATCTTTGAGAGAATGGCCCTGTCTTTCAACACAACCTCATATGTGGTCAATAATGTGTTTAACTTAATAAGTCGGCGAGTCTTCTTGTTGGTATAAAATTCATACTCCTGGCAAACCTCTCTACTTGCACGATTGCCAACATAAACAACAACATTCATGTCAAACAGCCATTTGCGGAATTCTTTTGCCCAGTTTGTTAATGTTGACAAGGGTACAACTACAAGGAAAGGACCGTGTATCTGCTGCACATTCTGTAAAAACCCAAGCATTGACACAGATTGCACAGTTTTTCCAAGGCCCATCTCATCCACAAGAATAACAATTGTATCATTTCTCCAGTTCTTCAACATAGACCATATATTTTTTATTTAAGGCAGAGACTTCACTTTCCAACTGGAAACCTTTCTTCTATTATACACCTGTGAGCTCTCCTTCTATTAACCTCATCTGTCATTGACAGTGGAACTGATTTAGGATTTTTATCCTGGTTAGCAAGCTTTAAACTCTCACTAGAAGGCAAGCAAGCCTGTAGCCATAACTCAGATGAATTACAAATTTCACCATCAATTTACCGAAACAGGCTTTTCTATGCATATATCATATTCCCACAGAATTCATAGGAGATAAAAGTGATATGAGTGAGCAATGGTTTCGGACAAATCCCCAATTTCGTAGCGCAGCCAGTGCAAATTATGAATTATGCGCTATTGAAATCACCTAAACATTTTGTGCTGCGAAACTGCTAAAAGGGTTATATGTTTATTTGCAGACATTTAGCATCAAAATTTGTCAGTGATAACACGTCTCATCATAGTCAAACCCCTCAACCTGTGAGAAACCATGGGCAACAAAACTTGCCTTATGTTTCTCAATACTACCATCATTTGTCTGCTTTACCTTGTAAAGCCATCGGGAAGTGACCAATGACTTGTCCCCGGGTCTAGGAACAACATCCCATACGCTGTTCCGCATGATAGAATCATACTCCTCTACCATCGCATCCATCCAAACTGGCTGCTGCAATTCCTCCTCAAAAGAAGAAGGCTAGGTCGCTACACACTCCCCAACCAGAGCCATGTAGCCAGTGTATCTATTGGGAGACCTTCTTTGTCTATGCTGAGAGGATGGATGCCCCACCTTCTCTCTCACATCCTGCATTAATCTGTCAGCTTCCGTGAGCATTTTTTCCCCTGGAAGACTCTCCAGTAGTGGCGATCTCCACAACTGGAATCTTTGCATGTGGTTGCTCCGCATCATCAAGATGCTCCTCTTCCTTAGAAACTAATAGTTCCTCATCATCACCATGCAACTTGAGCTCCCTCTCAAGTGATGCTCGCATAGCTTGCTGCTCATCAAACTTCAGATCCATGCGCACTACTGTCCTCTGACGGGCAGGCAAAAACACACGATAGTTGTGAGGTGTATCAGTGTACCCCACAAGTATTCCCAACTCAGTTGTTGGGTCTAGCTTCTTCCGAGCATCTTTGGTCACATGACAGAAGACTCATGATCCAAAGATGCGGAAGTGACTCACATCTAGTCTCTTCCCTGAAAAAGCCTCCATAGGTGTCTTGGTCCCCAAAATATGATGAGGACTTCTATTCTGAAGATATACTATTTTATTGCATGCCTTAGCCCATAGATGAAGTGGTAGGCCTTGGTCATGCAACATCAATCGAGCTGCACCCATAATAGATATGTTCTTCCTTTCAGCCACCCCATTCTGTTGTGGGTTCGGAGGTTTCGTGAGTTCCCATTTAATTCCTTCTGAAGCACAGAAGTGGTTAAACTGCTGCGAAATATACTCTCCACCATTGTCACTTTGCAAGGCCTTTATTTTCATCCCTGATTCTTTCTCTACTAAAGCTTTGAACTCACAAACCTTCAAGAAGGTTTGATCCTTCTTTTGCATGAAGTAGATCCAACATCTATGAGAAAAATCATCAACAAAAATAACATAATACCTTTGTTTTCTGATGGAGGCTGTAGAGAAGGGCCCGCATACATCTGAATGAACTCACTCCAGAACTGCTCCTACTCTACCATCCCGATCATGAAAATAGGATTTTGCATACTCACCCAAAGTGCAACCTTTGCATGTGCTCACTTGCTCCAGCTTGCACTTGGGTAATCTGGTAGAAATTTGTTGCATGATCTTTAAGGCCCCATGTTGCAAGTGGCCCAGTCTCCTATGCCATAACTCGCCAATATCTTGGCCATGCATCACCTCTGCTTTGGAACTCAAATTAGCACAGTTTTCTACCTGTAACTTATAGATATTCATAACTTGAATCCCCATCTGTTTGGTCTATCCAGTGCCAATATTCCTTAGGAAAACCTTTCCCAAACTAAAGACTACATCATAGCCTTTATCCTCAAGCATAGAAATAGACACAAGATTCTTTTTTAGCCCTGGTACATACATAACATTAGAAAGAGAGAGGGGAGAACCATGCTCCCTCTGAAACACAACCGTACCTTCACCTCAGACACGGTACTTTCCTTCATTAGCCATCTCGATCCGTATCTAGGGATCCTTCTCCTCCAAAGTGCTGAAAATATTCTTGTCACCTGACATGTGGAATGAAGTTCCACTGTCCAAGTACCAAACACATCCAATGTTGGATGAAACCATGCATGTAATAAGTGAGAAATCCATTTCAAATTGTGAAGCTAGAGCATCACCATCAGCGTCCTTAGAGGAACGTTTCTTAGACTTCTTCCTCTTTAGGCAACTAGTAGCATAGTGACCCAACCCATGACAATGAAAGCATATCACCTTCAACTTGTCAAACTTCTTCCCTCCTTGAGAAAACTTGGATTGGGATGCCTTCCCTTTCCCTTTCTTAGCTTTAGATGTTAAAGCCATGTTCTCTTCATCATCATTCTTTGATGAAGAAGCTCCATCTCTGGTGTTCCGTCTGATCTCCTCTTGCATCAAATCTGACCACAATCGTTCCCAATATGGCAATTTGTCCCTTCCATTCATTGAATCCTGGTAGCTATGCCAGCTCTTAGGAAGGCCAAGGAGTGCTAGACCCACCGTATCATCATCAACGGTAGTGACCCCTATTTTTGCAAGCTCATCTTTGCAGTTGGTGAGCTTGTTCAGGAATGTAGTGATCGTATTGCCCTCCACACACTTGATCTTTCGAAGCTTGTCCTTCAGTGCGAGCTTCCTCTGATCACTACTATTCTAATATAAATCTTTCAATGTTTTCCACATTGCAAACGGAGTGTCCCTCCCATGGAGGCTCAAGACTTTATGATCTCGAACTCCCTCTAGGATGATTCTCTTAGCTCTAGCCACGTTCTTCTTCTAGTCTGCAATGTGAGTAGCATCAGTAGGCTTGGGGACATCTTGATCAATGAATTCCTTAATGCCATTGTCTTCGAATACTGCCTCCATGCGATCCTTCCAAGCTATGTAGTTTGAGCTGCCATCAAGCGCATACTCAAGCCTCAAATCTGAACTGTGATGAGAACTAGATATCTATATCCCGAATAATAAACTTCGACTTTCTTTCTCTTGCTTGTATATTGTTCCTTGCTTGATTAACTTTTCTCTGATACCATGTAGAAATTTCACCTGTAGATCAAACTGGTAATGCAGTGTACTAAAGCAAAACACATGATCTACTTCTACAAAACATTAAGTGGAAGCAAAATTGATTTCATGAGCAACATCAACCATAAAAACATATAACAGATCAAGAGAAATAATCACACATAACAGATATATCGCTGGGGAAAGCACCAACATAAAGCCCCCAACACTGTATTATCAATCAAGTGGAAATCCTCTTCTGTTTAAAAAATATCAGCTCAAGAGCTATCATGTACTTCCTGCAATCAAAAGATGATGATGATAGACTCACTATCCCTTAATATGTAGGCAACCACCCATCAATCCCCTATTTCCTTGCGCAATTTTTATTGGGGTCCAACTCATAACATATGAGCATTGGCCCCAAATCATACCAGTTGTCAACCATAGGTCCAACTATGCAATCCTTGAGGACACTAGTTCCTCATGCATGCAAGGAATATTCCATGGGAAGATCCAAGCATTTGATAGTACACTGTCCCTCATCTGATCTCAACTGGGTCTTTGACAGAACTGACATGCAGTAGTTATCCATGAGTGAATCCTCAGTTATCTAAAATAATAGTTGTCACATGCATGCAAGCATTAACAAACTATATTTTATTATTTTAACAACTTGTTAAAATAATCTAACTGGACTTGACTAGTTAGAACTAAGTCAACTGATTCTCTCATTATAGAACTCATACTTATTCCTTCAATCAATGGAGTAAATTAAGGATAAATTCCTTAATCAGTGGGACAACTCATGTGCATGCTCACAAATACTTCAAATTCGAATTTCCTTAACTAATTAACTCAACTGAATTAATTAATTAATATTTCCAACTACTATTAAGACCAAGATTAATTTTACTGCTGTTAAGACCAAGATTAATTTTACTTCCTATAGATAGACTCAGGACTGCTATAAATAGGAAGATACCCAGAAATGCTATTTTTAGAACTTTCTATTTTTAGCAGTTTCACCTCTCACCCAAGGTGGCCAATGACATCACTAACCAAACTGCTATTTTTAGACATTCTATTGTTAGCACATTCTAAATTTAGCATTTCTTGTTGCCCACTTTTCAACATCAATCTCCCCTGAGTTGGTGATACTTCTGAACCTACAAAACTCATGGAGAAAGTGGATAGTGGAGCATGGGACCACTGCCTAAGATCATGCAAGTTGTCTTTGAGGATCTTTCTGAACCTGCAAAACTCCTAGAGAAAGTGGATAGTGGAGCATGGGACCACTGCCTAAGATCATGCGAGTCGTCTTTGAGGATCTCTTCTGATATGAAATCATATCATATCTTTCCCATTTTGGCAATTTGTATATATTTTATTTTCATGAAGGTATTGAGTTGATATATAATGATTTGAAATCATATGTGTTTATTTCCTCTTAGAAATCACATAATTCTAGTTGCTGGAAACAAATCTTGTATGTAAAAATTATCTATGTCATGTTTTGGTGGATGGAACCTGTAAATATAAGATTGAAAACCTTAATTTTCACTCCATGGTTTCTAATCTCATTCTCTTTGTCTATACATAACTTTGCTAAAGTTAAGTGCATAGGATTCTGTTAATTAGCCCTATACACCAGACTTCATTCTTTAATTTTTCACTCATCGATACTAAAAAAATCTTAGAGAGCTCCATTATCTATGTGTAGGCCACCATGGATGAGCGTTACTAGTTTGGCACCTAAATGTGATTATTGAACCAATTTTAGATTCTCTAATACTTTTAAAACCTTTATGCGATAAAGACTTATCTGAAGGGAACTTAAGATATCCTAGGCACTCACCTCACTATCAACCCAAAGGTTGTCTCTAGGAACCACAACATATTTTGGTGTCGTTGGCAAGGATTAAATCTGAATATTTTTCCCTAGGTATGACATTCATACATTCCTTTTTTCGGGTGAGCAAAGAAAGTGTGGGTTGATATTTCTCACCTTGGCAACTCCACTGTAAATTTTTTAATTCGGTCATCCTAGATTTTAGAAGGCTTCATACTCATTAAGATACCATATAGTAGAAAAATCCTCCTGTATTTGACCTAGAGACTATTGTCTCCAGGAGAATTTAGAGAGAAAGGACTCCAAGAACTCTAGATCCTATGGCTTTTCCCTCAGAAGCCTCAACCTCTACCTCACAAAAAGAAGAAATAAAGTATCCTAATACATCATGTCGAGTTTTGGAGTTTTCAAAATAGCACTTTCCTCCATCTAACCTTTACTTCACCAGGCCCATGACTAAAAAAGACTCTAGCAATTATGATATATTTACATGTCATACCTTCCCAAACGTTTAAGATGTAAATGACGTTCTAATAACTAGTCCATCTCAAATCGTGACTACTATCTCACACAAAATCTTACCCAGTGTCCTTAACCCAACCTTTTAGCCCGCCCTGTGCAGCAAATTTTTTCCATCCTTCGTTTGAAAATACGATTGTCCCTTGTTTTCTACTTAACAGATATGCCCCACTCAAATTGGAGTATCCTTTGTATGGAATTCCCCAAGATTATATTAAGATCTTGTAGAGATTCACTAGGGAATATGATATTTCAACCCAAAATCACATTAAGATCTTCGGTGCATTTGCTAAAAACTTGAACATAGAGCACCTAGATGTAGTCCTAAGATTATTTGTTCAATCCTTAAATGGGGAGGCTAGAAAATGGGTTAAAACTTTACCAAATGCCTCAATTAGTACTTGGGAGGAACTGTTGAACACTTTCATGCAAAAATGGTGAGAGAAGAAGGACCATGGATATTTCCTCACAGAGTTCAAGGCAATAAAGAAAAGACATAATAAGGATATCCTAGAATTTATGAAGTGATTTAATAAGCTATATGAAAACTTTCCTTCTAAGATTAAACCTCTACAGGAAGCAGCTAAGTTGGTCTTTACTGGTCTTTACTGGAGTGTTTGAGCTAGATTTCGAGTTTACTCTCAGATAGAGGAAATCCCGCACACTGGACCAGATCCAAACTCATGCTCTTGAGGTTGAGGCAAACTTCGCATCTACAGGAAAGTGGAAATTAAAGGGAGAAAATGTTGGTAGGAGAAGGGGAAGAGAAGAGACCAACTCTTCTAGCTAAGAAAAAGAAGCTCAAGAGAAGAAGTTAGACTAAGTAAATAAATAGATAAGGAACCTTTCAAATAAATTGGTGAAGATGGAATTGGAAAACACAAACCCTCCACGAAAAATTTAACAGGGGCCTGACAAAAATGTTAATCCTCAATATACGAGACCCCCTTTGCAAATTTTGCAAACAGAAAGGAAGGATCAACATGACCAAATTCAGCCTCCCCTATATTTAGAGGATGATCCTGAAGAAAACATTAAAGATGTTATTGTAGTTCAGGAGAACCACTTCTCTGCTCTTCTAGAAGAATAGAATGAGATAGGAGTAGACAAAGGAGAAGTGATCAGAATGACCCCTTGGATGAAGAGGAGATAGATGCCTATTGTAAACAATTCGTTGATTTCATGCAAAAAGAGTTACAAAATGTCAATATATTTATTTCTTTGACTGAATTATTGAAACAACCCATTTTGTATGAAGAACTAGATCTTGAGATCATGTTAAATAAATGAAAAGGAATTTAGATTTGACTAAATAAATAATATTTTAATATAAAAAAATAATTGTTAAAATATAGATGTTAATGTTGAATTAAAAAAAATAATTCAATATTTTTAATGAAATAAATATTTAAAATATAAAATATAAATAATATTTAGATGTATCCTAAATAATTAAAACAACAAAACAATTAATAAAATAAATCTAATAATCTAATAAAATAAAAATAATATCTAAATCAAACTTAAATAATCAAAACAATTAATTCTAAAAACTTAAAAATTAATAAAAATAATAAATAATCAAACCAATATTTATTTCAAACTTAAATAATCACAACCGTATTTAGTAAAATTAAATAATTTAAACAATTATTTCTACAAACTTAAAAATAATAATCTAAATTCGAATCCCAACTTTGTATTGAACTCTACCACTATAGGACTATTATATATGCATGAGTCATAATAGTGTTATTCAGACAGGAGGTTGTCTAAACCCTGTTTTGCCTACTTAGAAATGACCGATCTTGAGAGATGTCGACACTGTTACCAACCGTGAGTGAAATCTCCTTCGGCGAAAAAAAGTCCTTAGATTGATGATGGAAAGTCAAGTCCCTCACTACGAGCGTCCACGGAATTAGTTTGTCCAACACATGCTAGATGAATCCGGAGAAAAAAAAACCTTGTGGACATCAGATATTTCGGACAAAAGGAATGACATGGAATAAAAAAAAGCAATTAGGGCCAAAAAGAAAAAAAAAAATAAAACTCTCCATGTAGTACCAACAAAGTCGGTGAATGTATGGCAAGATGAACCTAGTGGGAGAAACTAATCTTTTTTCGCAGATCTAGGTTTAGACCTAAATCGAGGCCATCCAACAGGGAGAGAAACGATAGTTACCGAATCAAAGATACTCAGAACTGTCAAACAAACGACCAAAATGGATAGTTTTCGGGCTATAGAGAGTGAATCAACAGTGAATTTTGTAAATGTGTTAGAAAACCTGCACAGATGAATCTAGCTGGTAAAGGTTGAACACACAACTTTGCAGAGCAAAAACATTAAAAGAAAATCGAAAGAAGAAAAGAATGATTGATTAGAAAATATGTTACAATGCTCATGATATAGCATTACTGGGTGAAGATCCCAAGGTAATGAACTATAGTGGTGATCAATGAAAAGACTCAACACCTACAACAAGTTCCGGAGATAACTAGTCAGTTGCGGAGTTAAAGAAGGAGCAAATCAAGGAGTAAATCATGCAAAAGGAATCTTGCATGCAATCCCATGCTCTAACTAAGAGTCCGCATGTAGATGTGTAGTAGTTGCATGTAGTTGCATGCTCTAACTAAGAGTCCGCATGTAGATGTGTAGTAGTTGCATGTAGTTGCATGCTCTAACTAAGAGTCCGCATGGAGTTGCATGTAGTTGCATGCTCTAACTAAGAGTCCGCATGGAGTTGCATGTAGTTGCATGCTCTAACTAAGAGTCCGCATGCATGCAATCCAATTCTCTAACTGAGAGTCTGCATGTAGGCGTAGTAGTTCCAACAGAGGGATCGAGTATAAAAGCAGAAGCTATAGCTCTGTGGGTTAATATGGTTTACCAAATTTATGGATATTTCACAAATTCATATCTATGGAGATTCCAAATGTATCATAAATTATATTTTGGGAAAGAATAATATACAATAGAATTCCCTACCAAACTGGTTAAGACTAATAGAAAGTTTATGGACCACACTCCTACATTCTACCATACAACATATCAGCAAACACTATAACAAAAATGCAGGAGGATGTCGAAAAAGGGGTTATTGGAGGATGTCGAAAAAGGGGTTACTGGATACACTAGATGGAATGCATATTCAGATAAAAATCATGACAAGGATGATAGAAAGTTTACTCATGCCTTGATTGTGCACTTCACATCTTCTCTTGAACAACCGAACAGTACAGATAAATATTTTCTATCATGCTTTTTGATCTACTTTTTGATTTAATTTTTGTATATGGTATATATGTAAACAAAGACACATTCATGAGTTAAGTACATGGAGATAATTTCAAAAGACAATGCTAGGAAATGAGCATTCTCTGGTTTCTTCAGAGGCACATATTTGTGAGTATATGTCCTGGGAGATACTCTTAATAATGGCATTATTTTCCCATTCAGTAACAATATGGCTGATCTTTCTGGCATATGAAGCTATTATGAACCATCTATATGTACTGTTCTATATATAATACAACAGGCGTTGTTTTCGTGCTGTTCTATATATAATAGAACAGGCGTTTTTTTCGTGCTGAAAGAAAAGAAAGAAGAGGTTGTGTATGTCGCTTGAACCTATTGAACAAAATCTTGAATCTCTCTTCATCTCAGAAGAGTTTATGTAGGTGCGTGAAATAAATATGGTTTAGCCCATGTACAAGGGTCCCTAAATAGAAATATCTCAAAACCTAGGCAGTCACCTATGTTTTCTAACAGCAAATATTATATCTTTAAATATATATCAGAATCCGAAATATGCCAGTTTAGCATTGGGACTTTTATGTGCATATTACGCCCATCCCATCCTGAGTTTAGGTTGTTATTAGCAGGTCTCATATGCTCGGGGCCGTTGCATATCAGATTGATCAGTCCCGTGCGCCCATAAAATTTGGCTAAGGAAGCGGTAGCGTTCGCCTGAGATTCTGCGCTCTTTATCGATTGGAGGCAGGGCCTGAGAACGCAGGAATCGCTGCAGCCCTTTCGGAGGGCTCGGTAGCCATTGCAGCTCAACCTCATGATTATAAAAGTTGTTTTGACAAAAACAAGCAAACGTACAAAACAACAGGAAATATATTATTCGGTCACTCTGAGGTTGATTATAAAAGCTGTTTTGACAAAACAAGCAAACGCACGAAACAGTAGGAAATATATTATTCGGAATTCACCAATAAACAAAAAGAAATAACAATACAGGCTTGCAAAATCTATGGTAAAACACCACCTACCTGACTCTGTAGATCCCCTGGTTTTGTGAATGAACTGCAAACTACTGATGCCCTGCCCTGATTTCAAAAGAGGAAAATGGAATGAGAATTTAGCTGTTTTCGTTTCGAGGGGCGTAACTGACAGGCTGGCGCAGTGGGCCGCGCCACAGTCAATCCGAGGCGCGCTCTGCAATTAAAAAACAAGCATTATGCTGCATCATTTTACACTGTCTCCTCGGGTAGATTCGGCTTCATTATCGAAAAACCGTTTGACAGCCGTTGGTTTTAGCCAGAAGTTCACGTCGCCTCACCCTTGGCTTTTCTAATAATTATACCTTCTTTGGTTTTTTTTAATATTTTAAATCTGTTTGTAGCTATTACAGTAACTATCGCCTCACAAGTTAACAGATCGAAAGATTATTCGACGCTTCTGTCTGCGAAACTGGAGGTCGCTTTCCATGAATCTCGTAAACAGTTAGCGTTTTCACGGATGTCGAGAAGGTAACGAAGGTTAGGACCGAGCCTTGGTTTAACTGACCCGAACATTTATTTTCAATATTCTTATTAACCCACTGTCCTGCCACTTTGTTTTATTATTATTTCGTTTCATTGGGAAGTAGCATATTTGGTCTATGAGATCGCGGATTATTATATTGTTATTATATGTATCTTATACATGCATGGACTTATAAGTTGGTTTGCAAATGAATGGATTAGCGTATATAAATATGTAATCATGTAGGATATATGTATCATACATTTTGCACTTATCATTGAGAATATTTTTAATGTTTGCATGTGTAGTTAATCTTTTGAAGTTGTGAGGATTGTTTAATTATTATTTTTTTCCTTTTTCTTTTAAGAAAATAAGGTAGGGGATTATCCTAATGTAATTGTAATGATTTTTATGGTCGTTTTACATAAAAGTTAGCGATTTTTTTTTTCTATTATAAGCTTAAGTTTTTATAGGTACTACGATTTTTCTATTTTATATTTATATGGAGTGTTTGGTTTATTCGTTGTTTTTTTTTAATTAAAATGGTTTGGGGGATAATGATTATAGTTGAGAATTACATTCATGAAAAGTGATTTTTGAAGTGTTGGGTTGATAGATGACCGGAATCCAATACCCAATTGTTTCAACTATGGAGTTATAGATATGATGAAGAGGGAACTCTAAAATGTAAGTTTAGAGGTTATAATTATACATGATGTATTTTTTTGCCATGCCCACTTTACTAAATAAGAAACTATAAGATGAGAAGGAAAAGGACTCGCGATAAAACATCCTCAATCAAAGTAGACAAGGGACAAAAATTTTCTTACAACAGATAAATATGGATTGAACCCCTCTTCTTTGAGATAAAGTACTACTATATTTACCCTTCTCATTCTAAACCTACAATCATAAGTATACTAGAGAGAGACCTAGAACATTGGCACACGTAACATATTGTGTAAGAATTAAAATACAATATCAAACAAATAATTTTACCTTATGCTGAAAGCATGGAGTGACTCGATCCTAACTCCTTCCATTCCAACATTTCCCAAGTACAAAATTAAGAGTGAAAGGCTTTATATTGCTCTATGTTCAATTCTCATTAAAAAAGATATTACTTTTCTTAAGAACTTAAAATATTTACAATAAATACCTAGGATGGGGATGAATACCATATAAAACACTTGGATACAGTGTTCTAGACAAGTATAAATCCTTGTGCCACCTTCCTCCAATCCATGTTCATGCAAAAAAAAATTATTGCCATTTTTCTTCTTCATGTGTAAGGGGCTCTCCATAAATAATTACCCTAATAAAATAATGGGAAATTCTCTATTCAATGATGTAGAATACTCTCGTAGATGTGTGCATGTACGCTATGTGTACAAGCTCCATGGTGATAGTGCTTTCTAAAAATAACAACCTCAAATAATAATAATAATCCTTGGTCAAATTAATATAGTGAATTTCCAATTAGATGATTAATTTTTCAATAGTATAACTGCATTTATGAGAGAACCCTTCTAGAAAAATAGCCAGTTCTAAGTGTAATGCTTGAGTGCTTCTTTTAGAATATTTTAGACCAAGAAATAATATAAAATGCCTCCATAAACTAGTGCCCCCTTCTTCTTTGATCTCTATTTGACTAGGATATAACAATAAGATACATTTTTTAGCAAGTGCACAATAGGGAAGAGCCCCTTGTGCCCACTTAACAACCATAGACACAATAAAGTAGTTCTCTGTGCATGTGTTCTTGAAGATAGGGAAGGAATGCAACCTTGAAAAATCTAAATTTGTGTCCACTTTGACCAAGCAAACTCCAAATATCTCATGGTAAAAAAATATTCCTTATACAATTGTGCAAGTTGGTGTTCATCAAATGAATGTGATCTCTTAAGAGTGTGTCCAAATCAACACCTTTTCACCATATCAAACCATCACTAGTCACTTGACAAGTGCGCGAGGTGTCAACAATATTGTTCAAGGAAGGAATATATCATCATAATTAAGTGCACCATGTATGGATATCAACATAAATGGATGAGGTGGATGAGGTGGATGAGGTGGAAGGTCAAAATAACTAAGTTGCATGAGTAATTAGTCTCTCTAATCAAATCAAGGTTCAACTAACTCCTCAAATATATCATGAATCATCTAGCGTGTGTGAAATAATCTTGTCAAAGTTGAGAGTAAACTAGTTTAAGTTGTGTGTATTACCTTAACAAATGTGCCAAAGGGGGAGCGCCTAGTTTCATGTGTACCCTATAGAGTTGAAATGACAACTCCTAGTCACAAATTATGATGTGGAACTTAAGGAAAATAACTCAACGAAGAATTAGAAAAATTAAGTCCTCATAGGCCAATACTTAGGAACTCAATCTAAGGTTTATGATATATCATGAATCAACTATGTGTATGATATATCATGAATCAACTATGTGCGTTCACATGTGCAAAAAGAGGTAAAATGAGGATTTAAGCATTAATATAGTTTATAAGTTACAGAATTATGTTGGCACTATAGCTAATATGTTGCCCTTGATGGAAACCTGATTAATAAATATGTATTTGATGTCAACATTGTGATAATATGATCTCATGCACTTTGGTACATATACTAGAGAGGACACAGATAGAGTAATCGCAGTTTAGTTATGGTTGGATGACAAAAGTAAAACTTCAAGAAATTATATGTAGTTCCTATGAACAAGGGTCACATACATACATAGGTCATCTGAGTAAAAGCCACATACAGAATATGAACCACAAAATTCTAGATACAAGGGTCATTACCATACTATTGGCCCAGAGTAATTTGAGTGACAACAATTATTTGATCTCATTAAAGTATACTAATGACATTACTAAGGGATTTTCCTAAGGTACTGTCCAAGGTTAAAGCTATTTAAGGAGGTGGAGATGAAGGTGTTATGTGTGAAAGTAATGGGTTATTCATGTGTGATCTGATTTAAAACAGGTATGCACTAGGTCGTAAGGATAAGATTCATATATGAAAGTATGTTGACATATATGCTTGATTGGCTTGCCGGTTGCAAATGTAAAAATAACAAATAATGATAAATCTGTGACTATTGTGATGCTGTGATAGAAATAAATTATTCAGAAGTTTGTAGTTTTAACAGTGAAGGTTGCAGAGAGTGAATTTGTGTTTGCAAGTTTGGTTCCGCATTGTTGCGTATAAATTTTGTGAATTTATTATGTATATTGAGATCTGTACGTAGGTAGTATGCATAGTAGTCTTGTACATACATTGATATGTTTCACGAATGTCACGTATATGTTCTAGGGTTTTGCGGTATGGCTTAATGATGACATTTGATGAGTTATGCTTTATTTTTTGTTGTGTCTCTATATTACTGATTTGTGCCTGACAATGTTTATTTTGTTGAATGAGGCTTGGTATATTGATCAATGATGATGTTGCATTATGATTGGGTTTTTAGTAAGTCAATATTGATGTATTCGTTGTGATTCAGTATTCAGTGACTGAACCATTGATTCGGTTTGACAGATATTTCAATAGTTAGTGATTTTAGAGTTGTACATAGGTCTTCTACAGAGGAAGTGAGCATATACGGATGGTTTATTCTTAAGATTAATGTACACAATTTGAAGATTAATTTAGTCAAGGTTTTTAGTGTTGCTAGTTTATGACATTTCATGGGTCTTGTGTACTTGTTATGATGATCGATCTGGATGGTTTATATATGTTATAGATTAGTTTGATCTATTTGCAATAGTTGGTTGAGATTGAATGATTGGTTTTTTGATTTTATAGTGGTTTTGATGGTTTAGTGGCTGGATGATTTGATTTAGTATTTGCTTTTAGAGTTTTTACATGGTTTGGGCTTAATGTTAGAAGTGGATCCAATTTGAAAATATGATGAAAGGTGGCCCACAAGTTTTGATGTTTTGAGTGAGGTGGATCTAGTATGAAATATTATGGAGTGTGTTTCATGAGAGGTGTTAAGGGTTGGAGCCTAGAGTAAGGGAGTCGCAACTTCATTCTAGTGGTAGCTGGTAAATTTATTCATGAGGTAGGTTCTCCCTTCCAGGAGGAGATGGTAAAAGAGATCAAGGGGTTGGAGCTCCTTTCTAGTGGGTGTTGGAGAATGAGTGGAGTTTGTAACATTCTGGAGGTGGGTGCCTATATGCTGGTAAGAGTCGACACTAGTATAATATTGTAAGAATAGTTTCATTTAAATAATAAGAAAGAAGATAGAGATGATGAAAATGGTGGTTTTCTCCAATATTGGGTTTCCACCTAAGAAGAACAGTGTTCTCATGTGTTGTTTTTTTCTTATGTGTAATGGTTTATTCTGATATTTACTGCATACTATATGTCTAATGAAATTACTAATGCACTGGTTAAAGATAAAGATCTGATGGAACTTATGAAGAATTAGCCAACTAGATATACATTGTTTTCAATCACTGAATCCATGGACATACACTCGTTTCATAAGGAACAATAGAGTACATAATTTAGAATAAGAAAATGAAAAGTTAAAGTGAGTTAAAAATATTGATTCAGCCCCCCGAGTAATTTTCCTAACAATTGCTATCATAGAAGGTCATTCCAAAAGAAGATTAACCACTTAATAATGGATCAGGGATAATGGGAAAGAGGAAAAGGAAGAGGTCAACTCAAAGGAAGAAGTCAGCTAAGGAAAATTATGGAAGTGAAAGTGATCCAAGATCTTTTACTTATGGATGCATCAGAATTACATGAAACAGAGCTTATTAACCATGGAACTTAAAAGCATAGAAAACAATGCAGAAATAACATGATAAGCAAGAAACCATGACACAAAGATTTCATTACGGAGTTCGTCCAATTTTGACTATGCTTCCAGGCCGTGCTCAATAGTGGCGAGGCCTTCCTTCATTAAGTGGCATAAAAGAGATAAAGTAAAAGAAAAATTCATTTACAATCTTTATACCTACAAGCTGGAATATGGACAAAAAATGGAGAGCCCATCTTCAGAAACAGATAGTACCACCACAATCTTGGTGAAAATCATGTAAAAACGCCTATCCGAACACCGAATTCGGATAAACCCTCTCGACACCTTCGTACTACTCAAGGTGAGGTATCGACTTGCTTCCAGGCGAGGTTACTACTGTATGTGCTCATCTTATGAATTATTGTGCCATCCTCCTCCTCTTTCCTTATGCAGACTGTCCATTATATATAACTTGATTGACTGACTCTTCAATTTCAAGCAGTTCAAAACAAATGAAAAATTTTAGCAAGTGAGCATTTCGAATAGAGATTGTCGGGTTGTGAATAGTATGCAGGTAACAAAACCTGTTTAAACATAGAAAAATCATTTTAATACCATTTTCACATGAATCAGCATTTCCCCTAAATCCCGGCAGCTTTATGGACGTTGATAGTCCATCGAGGTAGAGATTGGAAATCACCATTGGCATTTCAATCAACAAACATATCAAGCCTTTACCACAAGTGCACTATAATAATAAAGGACCTAATGGGCTATTAAACATAATACCTAAGATATCAGTTCGGGAAGCCTCATCGCAAAGCATAATCGGTGGGAGCCAAAGGTTGGTACTCTATGCAACTACTTACTTTTGTGAACTGCGATTGTGATATCACAAATCACAACCTAACTCTGTGACTGTGATATATTGCATTGCAACCTAGTTTGGTCGTGGGGCCGATTCTTTAAATCTTCCATTCCTTGCGATCTGTGATTGTGACTTATAGCATCACAACTCAATAGTGCTAGGGCCTATTTTCATAAACAGTGACCTCCTCCTTCTACGATCTATGATATGTGGGACAAATGGTGTCCTACCACTTGGTGGTTCCCCATTCACTAAGAGTTTTTCCACGTCACTTCCTCGTGCCACCTGTCCAAGTTAAAATTGATCTTTGACTTGCTCTAATTTCTTCATAGGAACTTAGATTTCACTATTGTTTGCATCATTGGAATCAGGATGAATATCACTTCGATTCGATGCTATGTTTCTAATGTTTATGCCACTTTGAATTTTGAGCCTTCTTACCATGCCACTGGTACTTTTTAGAGATGCACCTGGATCAATCATCCCTGTTAAGAGATTTTGGACTCCCCAAAGCCTTTTTAGTCAATTAACAAGTGAGGAAATTACTCCCTCACTTTCTGTTTCTCCATCCATCGAACTTTACTCGGATGAATTCCTTTGAATCTAACTCGAATGTACTCCACATCTGCCCATTGTGAAGTTCTTCTTTTCCTGTCGAGAATGATATCTTCGAGCAACTTGTCTAGATACATCGGTGCAGAATCATCCACTGTAGGAATTTGTGCAACCTCTTAAGTATCCATAATCAATGGAGGTTCATAATGCTTTAGGTTTTCAACATTCACTATTGAGTACATTTTCATATCAGCGGGCAAGTCAAGATGAAAAGAATTGTATCCAATCTTTGCCAATATGGTTAAGGGACCATATCGAATGGCTCTCAATTTCTTCCCTATTCCCTTCATTCTATCCTTGTTGATGTAGATCCATACTTTGTCCCCAACTTGAAACTAATGTTCAACTCGGTTCTTATCATGTCAAGCTTCACACCGAGCCTGAATCTTCTCCAACTGCTCCTGTACTTTCTTATGAATCACATGTATCTACTGAATAAAATTTCATGATTTTTCCATGCCATCTCATCCATTTCCATCCTCATCTTTCGCAAAGACCATGTCTAAGGGATCCCTTGGTAGATAACCAAAACATGTCTTGAATGGTGAGCTTTGTGTGGATGAATGTGCTGCTCGATTGTATGCATGACGCACATAAGGAAGTTGTTCATCCCACAACTTCGGATGTTTTCCACAATAGCCTCCTAACAAGTGTACTATGGTATAGCTGATGACCTATGTCTACCCATCAGTCTATGGATGAAATGTCGTACTTATTTTCAGCTTAGTGTGCATCATTCTCCACAAGCTGGTCCAAAAACCTTCAAGAAAGCAAGAGTCTCTACCTGACACAATAGACGTGGGCAACCCAAAATGGACCCAAACATGATGAAAGAAAAGATATGTAGTCTGATTAGTAGTGACCTACTTTTTACAAGGCATTAAAATACACATTTTACTAAAATGATCCACGATGACATACAAATAGTCGTGACCTTTCCTATACATAGGCAAACCACATAAAAAATCCATGGACACACTTTCCCATGGCTGATTTAGAATAGAGAGTGGTGTGTAGAGCCCAAGTTTTCTATTAGAGGGCTTTGAAACATAACACGAAACACAACCCTTTACAAAGTGAGTCACAATGGTTTTTAGATGATGCCAAAAACGAAGCGTCTGTAAATGACATAAAGTTTTTTCAAACACAAAAGGACCATACATAAGAGAGGTATGAGCCTCTCGGATTACATATACCCTTTCATCAATGGGTATGCACAATTTTCGAAGGTGATACAATAGTTTTCCCTGTAAATAATAATTGTCCACTTGCGATCCACAAGTCAGTTTTGTATAAATCTCTTTAAAATCATTATCATTAGCATATTGTGCAGCATAACTTTCTAATGATAAAGAAGCACTTTTGAAAACTACAGATGCATAAATAGGAGGGCAAGAAAAGATTATGCTACTTTGTTGTTGGCACCCTTCTTGTATTTTATTACTAGATGAAATTGTTGGAGGAATACCATCCATCTAAAATGATAGTCTTGTTGAAATTTCATATGTGACTGAAGATACTGCAAGGGCTAATGATCCATATGGATGATGTTCTCATTGCTGATCAAATAGTGTTTCCACTTTTTTACACTCTGAACCAAGGTGTACAACGCCTTGTCATATGTGGGATAATTCACAATAGCCTAGGAAAAATTCTCCAAGTGGTAACATACAAGCTTCCTTTTCTACATCAATACAATGCCCATCGCATATCCACTGTCATCTGTTTCAATCTCAAAAGTATATTGAAGTTCTAGTAAGGCTAGCACTAGTGTTGTACTGATCTTCTCTTTTAGCGTGTTGAAGGATTTTTATTGATTTCCTCCCCACTAAAAGGTTTGCTTCACACTTGTTGATGTGTGTAAGGGAGCTGCAATAACATAGAAGTTCTCAATGAGCCTTCTCTAATATTGTACCGCACCCAAAAAGCTTCGAACCTCTGTAACATTTGTGGGCTCAGGCCACTTCATAATCACATCTACTTTATAGGGATCTATTTTTAATTTCCCATTACCGACACTATGTGACCTAAATAAACTAGAGAGGTCTTCCCAAACTCACACTTTCAGAACTTTAGATACAGTTTTTCTTTTTTCAAAACATCAAGCACTTTCTTCACATGACATACATGTTCATCCCCTCTGCTACTATACATAAGAATATAATCAATATATACAAGCACAAAATTATTAAGAAAAGGCCTAAAAATATCATTCATTACCCTCATAAACATGGTCGGATAATTTCACAATCTAAATGGCATCACCATCCATTCGAACAACCCCTACATGGTTTTGAATGTAGTCTTCCAAACGTCTTGTTATGCAACTCTAACCTGGTGATATCCACTACACAAATACCGTTTTGTAAAATAGACAACATTTCTCAATTGATATAATAATCGATCAATGTGAGGAAGAGGGTATCAATTCTTCATTGTAATTTTGTTAGCGCCTTGTAGTCTACGCACATTCTCCATGTGTCATATTTCGTTGGCACCAACATGATCAGTGAGTTGCACAAAGAAGAACTCGATTTGATGACCCCTTGACTTAGCAATTCCTACACCTGTTTCTTTATCTCCTCCATCTTCATAGAAGCCATCCTGTACATGCCAATATTTGGCAAAGGGGCATCCTATTGTAAATAGTCTCATGTCAGATTTCGCATTTTGGGGGCAATCCTGTTGGTTCTTGAAACAATCCATCATAGTCAGAAATAATTTCTAACGACTTTTTCTTATGATCAAGATCACAACCTTTGAAAGTGTAAATTGTCTCGGCCTCCTTTGCTCTCAACACCATGAGTAGGTACCCTTTACTAGAATTAACCAGTCATTTAATCTGTCCTGCACTGACAAGGCTAGCACTAACTTTCGTATGATGAGCTATGACTATATATTCTACCCCGTCCTTCGTGAGGTGGTATTTATTTTCATGCCAAAAGACAACAACATTTCTGTCATATAGATACAGACTTCCAAGCTAATTCCATAGATATCCAAAGGCACAACATCTAACTCTACCTCACCAACTAATTTGGAAGAAATAACAAATCTAGCCCTACATTTCTTGGTTACTTGTAATTTTTCTTTATAGCTTACCCAACCAAGCAGGCATGGACTCTGATGAGGCTTGGTTTTGAGACCTATATTTTTAACTCAGGACTCTAAGATTACATTTTCTTGGGAACCTAAATCTAACAGAGTTCCCCCCTTTGTGTGTTTTAAAATAACCATAATGTGAAATAACTCAATTCTCTTCCATTCATTACTTACAGGCTCAATCAAAGAACTAGTACTTGCAATCGAATTAGAATCATTACTAACATAAAGAGTACCCCTTGCACCTATGGCTGTGATCAATGTCACATTGCCAGAATCGATCCAAGGTCCTGCTACATTGTTTCCACTATCTTGTGCTTGCCCTTTATGTTGAATCTCTTTAGTCTCAACTCCAGTTGTAGCTTCCAACCATGGTCCTCATCATGACCTTGTCTCTTGCAATCATTGCAAGATGGAATTACTCCATCCCCTTTCTTAGTTATGATGGTATCCTTATCCTCCCCCTTGCCTTTCTTCTGGAATTTTCCATGTTGAGGGTTGAACGATGTTTTCTTGGCTTGATGATCGCTTTCATTCTTGCCTCGACTTTCAAGATGAATTTCCGTTACACTGGATGCATTAGTCATAGTAGGATTGAATAATAACAGTGAGTGTATTATGTACTTATGTAATGCACGAACATACTTAGTTACAGTCTTGAGAGAATCTAATGAGATGCCCAAATTCAATGCTTGTTTTCAAAATTCTTTAGTGAAGCTCTGCACATTTTGGATTTTACGTTGCCTTCGATATTGCCATTCCATTAGTTCCTTTTGTTTATAACCCAAAGGGTAAAATTGGTCTTCAATGTAGAAATAAACTTAGACCAAGAGGAAAGAAGGTTACCCAACTTTTTTCTACCCTTCTGTAAATTTCTCTCCCACCAAACGAGAGCAGTGTGACTCAGTCGAAGAGATGCTAACTAGACCTTTGCCTCATCTTCTTCGATTTGCTTAATCTAGTGGTAGACCTCTATCTGTCTTATCCAATTATTAATTTTTCTACACTACACTCTCCATTGTACATGGGTAGGTCAAACTTTAAATCTAGCTTGAAGAATGGTTTCTTAGATGTATGTTTGGAATCACAATTAGAGTGATGAGAACTATCACTTGAAGAAGGAAAGGGAGGAGGCTCTTCTCCACCACCTTCATGATTTTTTGATCTATTGTCATCAACATCTTCCTTCTCGTGCCCAAGTTCCTTCTCACACTTTGAAAACACCTTGTCCATTTTCTCTGCCATATTGTAGAATAACTTGTGGAAATTTTGTTCCTCTTCCCAATGAGATTTTTCATTTTCCATGTTTCTTCTATGTTGTGAATGTCCTGCTTCAAGATCAAAGGACTCAAGATTTCCTTCTCCTTTGCACAACTTGTCTCGGGTTAACATATACTCATGCAATTCACAACGAGAAATACCTGCTATGATATGAAACCTAATCCAAGGTCTTTTACTTATGAATGCATCAGAAGTACATGAAACAAATCTTATTAACCATGGAACTTAAAATCACATAAAACAATGTGGAAATAACATGATAAGAAAGAAACCAGGACACAAAGATTTTATTACATAGTTCGTCCAATTTGGACTACGTCTCCAGGCCCTGCTCAATAGTGGGGAGGCCTTCCTTCATTAAGTGGCATAAAAGAGATAAAAGTACAAGAAAAATTCATTTACAATCCTTATACCTCCAAGTTGGAAGATGGATGGAGAATGGAGAGACCAACTTTAGAAACAGACAGTACCACTGGAATCCTGGCAAAAAATCGTGGAAAAATAGCTATCCGAACAACCAATTTGGATAATCAAGCTTTCTGCACCCTCTCGACACCTCCTTGCTACTCAAGGCAAGGTCCTGATCTTTTGCCAGGTTAGATTATTGTTGTACTCACTGATCTTTTGAATTTTTTTTCTATCCTCCTCCTCTTTCCTAGTGTAGACTATCCATTATATATAACTTGATTGGCTGACTCTTCAATTTGGGGCAGTTCAAAACGTATGAAAATTTTTAGCAGGTAGGCATTTCCAACAGAGATTCTCAGGCCGTGAATAGTATGCAGGTAAAAAAACCTATTTAAACATAGAAAAAAAAATTTAACATCGTTTTCACATGAATCGGCGCATCCCGTGAATCTCAACGACTTTATCAACACTGATGAGGCATCGACACAGGGATCACAAATCGTAATCAGTGGACCGACCCAAGCCTTTACAACAAGTTCCCTACGATAACAATGGACCCGATAGGATATTAAAACAATACATAATATATCATTTCTGGAAGCCTCATCATAAATTTCAATCGGCGGGAATTGAAGGTTGCTACTCTTTGCGACTTCTTCCATTTGTGAACTATGATTGTGATATCACAAATTGCAACCTGACTCTGTGATTGCTATCTATCGCATCGCAACCTAGCTTTCTCATGGGGCCAATTCTTTATATCTTCATCTACGATTGTGATTTATCGCATCCCAACTCGGTAGTGTTGGGACCAATTTTCTTAAACTGCGAGCTCAATCTGCGATATGCAAGACCAATGGCCACCTGCCACTTGATGCTTCCCCATTCGCTAATATTTTTGCCACGTCACTTCCTCCTACCACTTGTCCAAGTCAAACTTGATCTTTGACTTGCCCTAACTTCTTCATAGAAACTTGGATTTGAGTGTCCTTCACACCATTGGAATTAGGATGATGAGCAGTTCAATTCGATGCTATGTTTATAGAGTTTCTGCCACTTTTATTTTTCAGCCTTCTTACCATGCCACTGGTACTTTTTACAGATCCACGTGGACAATAAAGCAATAAAGAAAATGTAGTAATAGTGACAAATGTCAACAAATATTCAAATTGAGGAGCACTTCATGTTTTGTTGATCAAGAATGAAGAGGATTGTAACAAATAATTATCAGGTATAGGTTCTTATTCTAACTATGGTCCATTTACCTGTCTATATAATTATGATGATAATAAAGATGGCAGTTAATCAGTTGAAATTTTTCTCATGGATATAAGTGAAAGAAATAATTCTAAACAGAAAACATAAATGGATAGTAAAGGTATGGTTATATTTATTGATACTAACTTTTAGAAATGGAATGAAAAGATGAAGTTAATGAACCTTGGATATAATGTTTGGAATTTAGTCTATAATGGTTGCACTAAATCTTCACCATCAAGTGAAGAATTGCAGAGGAATAGATAAGAAATAAGAGAAATATTTTGTGTCTTACCTGATTCAGTTTTAGAGAAAGTCATGCATTATGAAACCGCAAAGGAAGTATGGGATAATCTACATTTCGTTCAAAAAGGAGAAGGAAATCATATAAATAAATTCTTCTCATCAAGTAAACCAATAGGTAATCTTATTTCTAAAGGAAATAATGATAATGATAATGAAACAACCTCTATTATGACATATGAAGTTATTGATTAAGAAGAAGATAGAGCACTTGATATCAGAAGAAAGCTTACTTTTGCTTTGAAAAGGATTAACAATATTAAGAATAAGTTGCAGACGTATGAGAATAAGGATCATGTTAAATCAATAAATTATGTAACAAAATCATATTGTGAATGACTTGAAGTTGATATCATCTCTCTAAGATCAGATCTTGAAAATTCAAAAAAATGTAATGGAGAGCTACTGCAAGTATTTTAAGAAAAGAGAATGGATTGAAGGAAGAGATTATCAAGTTAAAGGAGAAATTAGAAGAGGGAACAAATGTTGAAGAAGTAATTAGAAAGCAATATCAAGAAAAGGAGGAATAGTATCAAATACTAGTGGTTGAGGTAAACATTCTAAAAGTAAAATTAGAAGAAAAGGACAAACACTTGATATTTCATGATAATACTAAGATTTTGGATAACCTTCTTAGTAGTCAAAGGTTTCCCTCTATTGAAAGATATCTTGGTTTTCATGAAATTGTAAAAATGAGAATGTAGCTCACAAGCTTGTGGAAGGAACTCCAAGGATAATAATGCAAAATATGAAATACTTGATAAAGAGATAAGAATTCAATAAAACCAACAACCAAAGAAATATTATTTTAAAGGAAATCATTTGCTCCTAACTATAGAAGTATCAATCGATTTTCTCCTCTAAACAATGATGTTGAATGTTTTCTCTTTCATAACTTTGGACACTTTTCAGTGAATTGGAGAAGAAGATTTGTTGGAAGATCATCAACAATCAGGTACTCAGTTTTCTTTAAGGGAGATTGTTTTTCTTACAACATATTTGGTCACAAAGCTATTGATTTCAATACAGGGAATATGAAATTAAAATATTATGATTTCTATCACTACTACACCAAAGGCATTTTAAGACATTCTTTTAAGACAAAAAAAATCATTTCTCCTAAAAATTCACTTTTTATTTTAGTCATTTTACAATAAAATTTAATATCAATTGAATTGTCTTAAATATAAAATTTAAGACAAACACAATTTGAGACAAATATATTTTAAGACAGAAATTTATACTTAAGACAAAAACAGTTTAAGACAAAAATATTTTAAGGCAAAACTTTATGTTTAAAACAAAAACAATTTAGGACACAAATATTTTAAGACAAAAATATTTTAAGACAATTTTTATATTTAAGACAAAAACAATTTGAGACAAATATTTTAAGACAAAAATAGTTTAGGACAAAATTATTTTAAGACTAAACTTTATATTTAAGACAATGACCACTTAAGACAAAACTCATTTAAGACAATTAACAATTAATACAAAAACATATCAATTTAAGATAATATTACCTAACAGCTACAAAATTGACTCTGATAGGGCACCCTAAGTCTGTGAACTTGCATGCTACTATTGTCCCGCACCTATACCGAGGTTGCTACTTCACTTACCATTCATGTTATTCAATATAAAGACAAGGATTTGTTGGGCTCTTCATTTTGTGGGGGTAATCGATTTTGAAGAATGCAACAACTTTTCTTGGCAACATGTCCTAGACATTAATTCATCTTATGTCCCTTTGATCTCTGTTGATACGATTAGAGACCACTTGTCTTTTGTTGCATTCAACAATACTACATGGAGGGGGATTTTAAGACAATTTTTTAAGACAAAAGAAATCTTTTTTTTCCTAAAATCTAATTTTTCTTAAAATTTTCAATACGAGGCGCTAGTAAAAGGGGTAAAGGTAAAGAATTAAGACTTCATCTTTACGTTTTTGATGTGTTCTTCAGGAAGCAGAGGAATGGAGGCCGACAAAAACTAATGGGATTTAGGGCGATGGAGGTCAAAACTAAATGTGTTCTTCATGAGAGGAGCAATGGAGGCACTTTTTCTCAACACGGATAGGTAGTAACATAGTTAGAGTACTTTTTGGCGTCCCCATCAATTTTGTTTTAATATGTGTTTTTTTAGTATTTCATTTATTTTGACGCTATTATATATATAATATATATATATATATATATATATATATTATATATATATAAATATATAATATACTTTTATTTATTTATTTTCAAAAAGAAAAGAACGTTATCTTTGTATTAAAATATAAGGATAATAAAAAATTCAGATTACATTCATTATATTATCCTTTCATGCTTATCCTATCATTTCTATGCCCATACATTTCTATCTTCCCGTTCTACAAAAAATGTCTTTCTTAACATCAAACTTTAGCTTAAAACCATTACATTTTCATAAATGAACACTTTCATTATCAAAAGATACAAAACTTCCATTAAAATTGGGTTTGTGTTAAAATGTCTCCTAAGAGTAGTTGATGTTGCTTGCATTTACCATGATACCCTACTTTACGACTGAGATTTTTTTTTACCTCTTTCCTTCGAAATACCTCTTTTAGATAGGAGGTGGGTTTTCAATTATGTTCTCTGTAAATATGTTGGAAATGTAAATGATTAAAATTCCTTACCAAGTTCTGATTCCTCATCATCCAATTTGCAAGTATGGGGGCACTGAAATTAGCATGCTTGTTTACCTACTAAATGATTCCTTTTGCATCTTCATATACCTATATTTTTTCTAGCCTTAGCCATTTTTCTGCGATAAAGGCTCCCCATAATGTTGTAATCTCCAATTTGTTGTTTGATCACATTTTTCCCTCCCACCAGAAGTGGATGAAATTAGTAGGCTCAGTAAATATGATTGCAACACATCCATATTTACTTCTATTGTTGGCTCTGTCAAAAAACCCAAACATATATTCCTTCCAAAATATAAATGAATTTGCATTTATTGTTTCTGTTAGACTTGATCACTGATATGATCTCGTTGAAAAAAGAAACTGTCTTGATAATGGCTTCTCTAACAATCGAAATTTTCTAATAAAAATGCTAGCATTCCTACTTCGTAATATAATACATATGATATATAATGGGAGGGACCTGTAAATCCCATGTGAAGTGAACCATGACAAAAGAATTTGAATAAGGGTTTATTAGTGCCAATGAAAGGAAGCTTCATTTCCTCCATAACCCTTTCCCAATTTAGCCTCGCATATGAGCATTTGATCAACAAATGATCTGTGTCTCCCCCGCACCACCCCTCATGCATAAATGCCATATTCGAGGACCAATGAACCCATTCTTTTGCAAGTTGTTCCATGCTAACATATGATCATGTGCTTCCAGTAGGAATTTTCTTTTTAATTTGTTTAGGAGATTCCATATCCATATATCCCATAGATGCTTATTATAGCCATTGATCCTCTCGGGCCTTGGCAACTTCAAGTAGATGTCTTGGACCATCAAATTGTTCTTTTTCATTACACCCCCCATATCATATAGTCCTTCTTATCTCCAAGAGTGATGTCATCAAATCAATGTTACGTTGCATATGAACCCCACTCCTTAGGATATGTCTCTAGTATGCCAAGGTCTTTAGGCCTTCTCCAACTATGCTGATCAATGTTTTGAGTCCCTGATAGATATATCAATTACAATCAGATAATGTCCTTTCTCTAAAGGATTTGAAATAACTAAAAGGATAATGAATGATTTCTAGAGTTCCCCATGATGGCATCTAATCTAATTTTGATCTTGGATCCATCTCCAAACCCCCAATGGACAAACCCGAACATCAAGTGTAGAGCATGTTGAAAAGTGTAACTAGGTTCGGTCTTCATAATGACATGTGTAAATATGATTTTATGTAATTGATCTAAATAAGAAAATGAAATTAATTTTGTAATGCTTGAATCATGGGTTTGATGATCAAGGAATTTTATTTTAGTTAGGGTTCCCATTGTGAGCCTTTAGGTTTTTCATCAAGTCATAATAGTCTATTGAGTCAATGTTATGTATGGAAGACCTTTCTTGGGCATGTTACAAATATATCTGAGTCGTTGAAAGAGTCAGAGAGACCCTCCAAGATCAATTTCAAACATCTCCTTCAAGTCGGCCTTAAATGAAATTACTAAGTTTCATGAAAGGACATGTTGGCTAAGACACAACTCAAGTTGGCTAATTTACATGGGAAAACTACTATAAATAGGGTATCTTGACTTCAATTCAAGGACGTAATTTTAGTCAAGGAGAATTCTACAATAAGGAGAATGAGAATTTCTAGGAAAGGAGCCTCATAACCAACATAGAGAAGGAAAGGGAGAGTGATGTCTGTAGCTTTGTTTCTGGGTTTTTTTAGGTTGAATCACTCCACAAGTGCGAAGTATATATGCTATCTATTGCAGAAGAAGCCAAAGTACTACAATCCCTTTTGAAGGTCAAGTCAAGGAGAAATATAAAGAGTATCTCAAGCCGAGTTGTCAAGGAAGTAGCCTCCACCTAAAGTGAAGGAAATCAAGGTACAAGAAAAGGTCATATACATTTACTAGGGTTTCTAAATTAGGGTTTAGAAGTTACAGGTCTGAAGCAGAGAAAAGGAAGTCAATATTTGAAAGGTAACAAAGGCAAAAAGAAGAAATAGGTAGTTGACTATCATTGACTCTATTAAGAAATAAAGGTCAAAATAAGAAGCTTGGTGTCTTGGTCTAGAGAGGTCAAATAGGTCAACAGTCATGGTCTTGGTATTCATCAATTGAAGCCTCTATAAGAAGAAGAATTCGTTTCGGTTTTCCTTTATTGTTATGCCCTAGATTTCTCAATATGATGTGAATAATAATTCTCTATATGTGTGATATAACATATTTCTTCTTGGCACCACTATTAATCCATGAGGAGAAAGTTTGACCAAACATATATTTCTCCTTAATGATATGATACCATAGACCATTTCCAGACATGACCCTCCACATGTTTTTTATAATCAAAACCTTATTAAAAGTGAATGTATCTATGAAACACCAACCTCCTTCATTCACTGGCCTTTGAAGTGTTGACCATTGTACTATATGAATTTTGTCTTGTAACTATGTTCTAGTCCATAAGAAGTGGCTCATGATAGATTCTATCTTATGGATGATGTTCCTTGGAATTAAATAAAGTTGCATCCAATATACTGAAATGTTTTGTAGCACCAATTTCATCATTACCATCCTTCCTCCCATCGTCAACCATATGTACTTCCAACTGTCCAATTTTCTATGAAATCTTTCGATTAACCTTGCCCAATACTAGTTATAATATCCTTTCAATTTTATATTAAACCCAATGTAGGTGAAACCATAATCCATGATTGACAATGCTACCCGAAATACATCACATGTGTCCTTTGTTACATTCTCCTCACTATCATCATGTAACAAGATCAATTTGCCTTCATTCATACTCAAAACAGACATAACTTCAAATGATTTAATAAGGTCTCTAATGGTTCTCCACTCCCCCATAAACATTAAATGAGAAATGGAAATATCTATGGTTACTTTGATCCCTTTAATGATCCCATTCTCCTTTGACATCCTCATTTTTCTACTGAAACAATCAATAACTAAGAGAAAGAGCAATGGAGACATGGAACATACCTATCTAATTCCACTATATGAATTAAAAAACTATGAAGGCAAGCCATTAATAATGAAAACAAAATTTGTATTTTTACAACATGCCAAAATCCATTTAATGTTAAATAAAGACATACTAGATTTTAATGATACCAAGAAGAGCAATTCCCACTCAATGCAGCCATATTCCTTTCTCAAGTCTACCTTTAAAAGGAAATCTCCTTGTTTTTGTTAATAGAGTGCATCATCTCCTAGGAAATCCCAGTTACATATTGTATTTGTCTACATGCTAAGAAACCAAATTGTTCCTCTATAATATGCTTTGACAATACCGGCTTCAACCTACCTGCAATCAATTTTGATATCTTTTTGTACATCGAGTTGCAAAGATATATGGGACAATAATATGCAAAGGTTCTTGGTTCCAACCTTTTGGGGATTAATGTTATGAAAGTCACATTTATGGCCCTCGATATGAACCAATGAATCCTATATTCTTCAGCTACTGCCAACAAATCCAAGATTATCAAAACAATGCATTGAATAAAAAGTTCAATCCCCTACCCATTTGGGCCTAGACTTTTCCCCTGTGCATATTCCTTCAATATCTTCGTCAATTCCTCCCATATGATTGGTTTTTCCAATCTATCATTATCCTATGATGTGAAAATGTCTAGAACATCTTCGATAAAATTTATTTGTTACCAGAAAGATGTCTCTTGTGGCGAGAATTGGCCTTTGAAATGTGTGACAGTCGCATGTTCAATAGATCTATGTGAACTGAATATGTTTCTGACTTCATCTCTTATCCTCCTTAAGGAATTGATGTGTTTCCTAACATTGAAATTTGCGTGGAAATATCTAGTATTTTTATCTCCGTCTTTTATCCATGTCGCCCTAATCTTCATGTGGATGTCTTCTTCCATGAACAAAGAATGTCCCTGCTCTTGCACTCCAATTCAATGATCATGTGCCAGTAGTCATCTAAGAAGAATAATAGGTCTTGAGGATCATTTAAATAACATAGGAAAATATCAATCTCCCTAAGAGCTTTAGTTTCACCCTCGTCGACCCCCTTAATCCATTCTTGAGAGGCCCTTTTCAACTCTCTAAGCTTTCAACATATGGATTTCATGTGATTCTATGGAGGAGGAAGCAATCACTGAGACCAAGTATTTCATAAAAGATCGCCAAATTCATCCATTTTAAGCCATTTCGAGTTAAATTTGAAGGGTTATGATCTCTTATGTTCCCCTTTGTCCCATGTGAGCATAATGGAAGTGATCATAAACAACTGTTGGAATAATATAAGATCTTATATCTGTCAGATGATTAACCATAGTCTGATTAAATAGAAACTAGTCCATTCTTTTTGCGATACCCTCCTCACTAGTTCTCCCATTCCTCCAAGTGGGGCCAAGAGCATATGGTGTCACATCCAATAGGGAAAAATCATCCATGAAACCTTTAAAATAAATAGCCATATTATCAATTCTAGAATTTTCCCCCAAATCTCTCCCTCCCCATCGAAAAGTTAAGATCCCCTATGATGATCATGGAACTTAATTGAAGGATTCCAAATTATGAAGCATGGTCCCAAAATAGTCTATGACCCACATATGGATCATATGAATTGATAGTTGAGACACTTTGACATTTTCTCATCATGTGTCCAGTCATGATAATCCCTACACATGATACAAATGCATGCATCTCAATAATGTTTTGATCCCAAATAACCCTTAGACCACGAGATAATCCAAGAGCATTAGTTGTAAATACATTCCATGGAGGGCACACAAAAAACATTTCCTCCCATTCCTTATCTTTGCAAACCATCGTTTATTAGAAATGGATTAGAGAGGGTTTATGAACTTGAACAATACCTCTAAGGGAGCTTAATTTTGGGATGTTTCCCAAATCGGGGATGTTAATGGAAATGTTAATCATGGAGGCAACACATGCATGGTTACATCCCATCTAAGGACCCAAACTCCATCAAAATCATAAATATAGATATTCCCAACAATAAAATTATAATCAATATCAAACTAGTTATTTGGATATCCAACCTCATCGATGTAACCCAATTTGATCTTGTTACAGGCTAAAACCTTTTTATTTTTAGGGGGCTTCTTCTTCCTATGTGTGACATTTTTATATGATTGACCTCCAGAATCCAAAGGATTATGGAAAAGGGACCTTTTAATAGAAAGGGGAGCCATATTCTCAGATGAGGACAAAAGAGTGTCCAATTGATTGTAAGAGGAAAATGTACCATGGGATGAGACCATATCAAAAGGTCGGAATGGAAACCCAACAAGAAAGGATGACTTATTGGAAAGAGAGGTGGACTCAGCTACAGGTTAAGTTTGAGGGAGAAGAGCCTCACGTCCAAAGTCATTCATTCATTCCACAGAGGGATGAGGATAATTTGATGGATCATCAGAGGATATGGGATTGACCATTACGAAAGTCCAAATTTGGATCACCACTTCAAGGGATGACTTGCCATAGGGGCTTCACTTTATTAATTATCATGTTCATTCACAAAAGGGGGTTTTACAGTGTGTCAAATAGAGCTAATATATTATAGTTATTGGGGGTGGGAATTTTGGGTAGAGGGTTATAGGTTTTGGAAGTATTAAAATGAGTATTTGGTCAAACTAGGGGATATCTACTCAAATATGCATGGAGTAGTATTGAATATTTAGTGATAAAAATAAAATTGTAACCTAACTCATGAACATATTGATGGTTGTTTATCTCACCACTTGAAAAGATGTTACGAGTTCAAATGGCCACACGAGGGAGAAGATTATATGCTACCGATAAATTTTTATAGTGTTTCAAATCAGATGTGAATGGAGAGGACTTTTCGAAGGTTTTTTTTCGAGGGTCAAGGGATTCTAAGCTTTGATTGTTTATCAAAATGGTGGCATGTGTAGGCGTTATCCAATGAAATGTGGTTAGAGGAGGTGGATTCAGTTATAGATTTTGATGTAGTGAAGATGCCAAAGGTTGCGAGGTGCATTCTCGTGGCTATGAGGACAATGATAGTTGTTCTTTGCTGAGGAAGAGTATGTTAGAATCCTCTTCTTTCGTGGAAGATATACACAACAAGGGGCCACTGGAAAATGAATTTGTGCCTTTCAATGCCATAGTCGATGAAATTTTTTCCTCAATGGCTTTTCATTTTGGTTAGCTCATGCTAGGGCACAATATGATGGAGATAATCAGGGATGAAGTTCATCAGTGTGAAGGATGTTGTGATGCCATGGGCCCTGTGGTCCTTTTTCTCTTCTTATCCACTAGTGTGGGTTATTGGCTTGCATTAGGATGGCCATTGTTGGGGCTTCACGATTGTTTTGGTTCCTATCAAATCTGCTCTGAGTTATTCTATGATGACTCTATTGTTGGCCTTGTGCCATTTTATTCATGGTTATTTTCAAGATCCTAATCCTCCTCAAGTGGAGCACTTCCTTTTGTCTTTTGAATGAATAAAATGAGTCCATATTTCAAATTTCCACTTTATATTTCATTAAACCCTTCTAAAGCATGAATTTAATATTCATTTGAGGGTTTGATCATGTCAACAACCACACGGTATCTCCTCATGCAAAATTTCTTTGAGATATGAAGAAAAGGTCTCGAACAATATGTACATTGAGAAATGTAGTGCAAGAGAGAAATTATATATGTTTTAGAAAAGCATAAATAAGGAAAGATAGAGAGGTATTGCTCACATTCAACAACTAAGAGAAAGTAATGCACAAGAAGGATGAACTTATAGGTTTCCAATAGGTTGAAAGAAAATTGTACAAAGAATCAATATAGTTAGATGGATCTATATGGCCATATGGAGCAGTACAATAGTTGTACAACTTTTGCCTTTATTTTTTGCGTAGAACATATACCTCATTTTGAGATGATTATGATGACCATGTAATTTTTATTTTAGTAGCTTGTAGAGGTTTCCTTGAGGTATGCAAAGTTGATTTTGAGAAGAAATTACTTATGTATCTACAAAACTCTTCTATTATTCCACTGCTTAAATTTTTAGTTATTGTGTTATTGATGCTATGATCTAAAAGTAATTTCTACATTATATTAAATTTATAAATTTATCTATTTAACTAGGATCATATGGATAATAGTCACCTTGGATTGAATTTTTGTAATGTACTTAACCCCAAATACCTCAAAAGTTGAAATATGCTTCCACATATGTAAAAATGTGTCATTACGCCCAAAAAAATTTACCTGAGAGGGAAACACACCTTAAAATACATTGAAGCTCTTCCATTAGGGTTATTACTGACCCCTTCTTACCTGCAACATCCCCCATACACCTCATTGAAGAGGGTGTCCAACCTCAAGACTCAAGTACGCCTTTGACCAAACTCATGTGTATGTTAATGCTACATGGCATGATCTTGATTTTTGTGTTCATCTTGCAAAGCTCCCTTTTTCCTCAGACCCTTCATCCACATGGTCTTAGGCCCTAGTTTTAAACTAAGAACAAGGATATCCATCAATTACATGACAAAAGAGAATGTAATGCATGTAACCATTCCTCCAATTACATGTAAAACATGTCCTAATGGATCCTCATAGTGAAATGCATCTCAGGAAGAACCTTCATCAAGCCAACCATACACCTGATATATGCCTGTTATTCCCTAAGTGACTAAATATAGACTTCAATTTCTCTATTACAGGTGCATTCATACTTGGTGTTCTTACAACATTTATGGGGGTTAGTGGCATAAGGAAGATAACTCTCATGCATGCCATACCTGGAAGGAAGAGGGGAGGATATATTGAGGGTGATATCCAGATATATGGATTTCCGAAAAGGTAGGAAACCTTTGCTCAGATTATTGATAACTGTGCATAGAATGACATACATTCTCCACATGTCCCTGTCTAGGAATTTTTGTTATGTTTGGCATTTATATATCTTTTAAAGGATGTTGATAAATAAACCAAAGTTTTATGTCTACAATACTAATCAATTTCTCTTATCACATTGTGTCAAATCGTCATATTGCTAACTTGAAAAAGGTACCAATTTGCATGCCTTTGTTGAATCTGAAGTCATGGAACTTGTAGAATTAGAAAACTTAAGGGATGCACTAGTAGGCCTGCATAGTGTGACTCGATTGCCAACAGAATAAAGGAAAAGGCTAACAATAGTTTCTGAGCTTGTGGAAACTCCTATAATTTTCATGGATGAGCCCACTTCTATTTTGGATGCCATAGTTGCTGCAATTGTTATGTAAATTGCTTGTAATGAAATACATATTGTAAGGATGGTTATATGTACCATTCATCAACCCAACATTAACATGTTTGAAGGTTTTTATGAGATAAATCAATGTATACAGTATATGATAACTTATGTTGTTTATTTTAGAGTGGTGATTTTTTCTTTACTATAATGGGTTTAATTATTGTTGATGAAAAGATGAGGAAAAGTCATTCACTTCAAGCCACCGGTCCATTATTCTCACAATATTGTTGAATATTTTGAGCTAACCACTTTGCAAAGTCATGTAGCTACAAAATAATGGTTTTAACATAGTACTATCAATTTAATGTCTAAATGTGAGTTAATTTTCTTACTTTCACCATGGAAATTGTAGATTATTCACAGAGTAGAAAAGGTCAAAGAAAAATATAACCTAGTTAGATGGATGTTCGAAGTTAGTTCTACTGTTTCGGAACATCATTTAGGGATATAATTTGTAGAGAATTAAAAAATTATTCCCTCCACAATTACACATTAAAGTTGTTAATGTTTTGGCACTAGAATCCTTCTGATAGAATTATAACAACTCTACAAGATACTAAGGTATCCACTTCAAAGTCACATTCTAAGATTTAATTCTTTTTCTTGGACATCAAGGGGGAATAGAACTTTCGTTAAAGAGATCAACTCAAGATATATACTTCACTACCCAATACTCATAATCATTCTTTGGACAATTCACGACCTGTTTGTGGAAGTCGTGGTGGACTAACTGATATAGTCTTGATTATAATGATGTTAGATACTTCTTCACACCTACCTATGCTTTTCTCTTTGAAATTATCTTTTGGAAAGTCAACACAAAGCAGTATGTAGTTGAAAATCTCTTATATGACAAATTACTGCTGAAAATATTTCATTTAGATAGACAAAGCATCAAAATTTGTGATGTTCTCATTTTTTAATGATATAAACTCTTATTAGATACTAACGACTATATTACTGCATATCAGGGACATGAGAAATGATCTCTCTATCATTGTTGGGCCTTTGTATGGAGTAGTTATATTCTTTAGAGTCAACAACTTTGAAATGGGAAACCTTTGGTTGCAGTAGAAATAATTGTGTTCTAAAGAGAAAGGGGTGCAAGAATGTACTCTATATTTCACTATGATTTGGCTGAGGTTAGTCCTATATCACTATTTCATTTTATTCTAGACATTCAAAATTTTACATGTGCCAAATATTAGCCAAGCATAATATGGGCCTATAACATTGCCCACCCAAAAGTAAACTTTGGGTTTCAAATCGTTGAGTTAATATGCCCCTACTTTCTTATTATCTCATATTAGTATTACCTGATGCTAACAACGACCTTGGGATTTGTGGATGTTCCATTCCTAGTTTGGAAAGGACTTGAAAGGTGCACGACTACATGAAAGCATAGTGTAAGACATTTTTTAATTCTTAAACGTTAAACTTGTCTTAAAAAAATATCTCAAACCAAGTGAAATACAATTGTCATAAGAAAAAACGTAGTAAACTAAGTGAAATACAATTGTCTTAAAACAAGCTTGGCGATAGACATTTTATTAAGGGAGATTATCTATCGCCAAAAAGTATTAAACACATGTTATATCAGTAGAGAGTTCTTTATTCGCATTTTCCCCAATCATTCCCTTGTATGGGGGAGCGTTAAGTGATTGATGGTAAAATCAATTCTATGACCATTTCAACGTGTTTTATCGCCTTAAGAAGCACCCGTTCAAATCCAAACACAAGGAAATAGAATTCCCCCCTTTTTCTGTCCCCCTAAATAGAGTAAAGGTGTCCCTCACCATTTCTTGTACAATGGAACTCTAGCGAGTAGTAAGTAGCTCTAGCAAGTAGTAAGCAACAATCAGGTTGGAAGTTACTATAGGAGGAGACATTAGTACCAAAGGTGACAAAACATGTTTCATATATCTTAATTAGTTTTTATTTGGTTTGGGCTTACCATATGTTTGGGAAATCCTATATCATAAATTAAATCTATGTTGAACCAAAGTGACTAAAAGACATAAAGGACTTTCATTAAAGGATGTTGTTCATGCTTCTAATCAAATTTCATGAATTTTTTAGTTGCAATGATTAGTATTAGTTTAAGTCTTACTCTAACTTTTAGTATAAAATTGATAGACTATTATTTTATTCAAATTTTTATCACAACATAAATTGAAATAAAGTACTGGTGGGTAGAATATAATCTTGAATTTAGATGTCATCCTAAATTGCTCAATTTACAAGGTTTTAGATACAGTTTATTCAAGCTAACTAAAATGGTCTCCCTCACCACCAAAACGATGATCACCAAATTGAGGAGTGCCATAAGAAAATTCCAATCCCGTAGGCCATTTTACAGAGATCCAGTGCCCCATGTCAACCTAGCCATTTCGAGCTTGAAAATCCCTAACTTTTAACAATTCGACCTTCGACAAAGCATATATACGACACTAGAACCCCATTTCATATCAAGGAGCATATTACTACATTCCCTGCATGTACGTGAAGAAGAAGAAGAATATGATGATGATACCACCATTAATCATGCTTACCAAGCTCTTAGAATCTTAAGCAGAGAAGACATTAGCAGTATCCTGAAAATTCTTATGGAGATAGAAAGAGGCACATATGAAGATTTCCATTGTTGTGGAGGATTGAATTGCACTTGGCCATCATCCTTACCTTTGTAATACCCATACCACACCTCTCCTCACACCATTGGATAACCATTTTCATGGTGGTTTCTTCACACATAGGTGCTTTTGTTAGAAGATATTCGATGTGAAGAGAACAGGCCATATATTATTTGTTTAGTGTGGACCTCTCTTGTTTTATCCCAAAACCAGAAGTTAGTTGACAACCAATTTTAAACACATAAATGCACCCTCCTGGGGTATCAATTTCATGGTTGAAGGCAGCAGGCACCATGGCAAGCTCATCAAAGAAGCGGAAAGCTACCCAGCCACCTCCAAAAGAAAATAAGGTAGACTCTATGGCTCTTAAACTTCCCTTTATCTCTTACATTTTGAATGTTTTATTGCATGAGTTTGAACTCTTTTTTGGGAGCCTTTTTTCCCTCAATCAACTGGTTTATTTTTAGCTCTTATCCCACAAATTTAAACTCTTATAATTTTATTAAAGTATACTTTCAAACCCATGAGCCAAGCCATGCAAAGGCCTGCATCTGGCCATCTTGCATGGGAATTATACGATGGGTATAGCATCCATTTTCCTGTGTGAAAATTCGACATCCGTGGATAAAACCATATGTGGAAATTGATTTTTCCCTAGCATTTTCTATTTGCCTTTGTTTTGACCTAGGAAACCCTCGTTCCACTTACCATTCGAACCGTTGGCTTATCATTTGGCCCATGCACATACCCACGACCTTGATATTGTTGGTGTTATATACCTAGGGGGGATAATATGGGGTACAAAGGGAGGTACCCAAGGTAATAATGTAATAATGGGATGGGCCATAGTAATAAATAAGGTGGCTAACCCATATCATGTAAGGGACCAAAAGTAGTTAGTATTAATGTAATGGGCCCATGGTATTAGTTGATGGTATGAAGAGAACCATGGTAACGATCCATGGTATTGTATGTATGAGGCCTATATAGAAGATAGAGACTCCAAATCGAGAGATGTCAAGGAATAGTCAAGAACTATTGTATGAACAATCATGTCTTGTGGATTGTTCTCCTTCCTTAAGGAGTGAATATATGGTGTTGCCCTACCTTAAGGGTTGTTATCAATAAAGTAAAGCATTTCTATATTTGGATCTTGTTATTCTTGGGTTTATTTATATTCTCATATAATATCTGGGTTAGATCTATAACAAGTGGTATCATAGCTATAACAAGTGGTATCAGAGCCTATATAGAGGTTAGAGACTCCACATGGAGAGATGTCAAGGAATAGTCAAGAACTATTATATGAACAGGCATATGGATAATTTTAAAGATGAGGCAACCACATGGTGGGGATTACTTAACCAAAAGAAGTGTTTCAACCTGCTCGATGAAGAATTTGAAAACTTACTTTTAGACAGATGGTCTCATGCCAGAAAACAAGATAAGGAGAAACACGTGGGTCTATTTCCTACTGGTATATCCTTATTATAGGTTCATGGATTAATTCAGAAAGAGAAGATCATTGTTTCTATAATTCCTAGTTGCAAGCATAATTTTATCAATGTTAATTTGGCAAAAAAATTGCAAGTTCCAACAAAACACATTAAAAATATACAGATTGATGATGAGGATGTTCAAATTTATAAGGATTTGAAGCTTTCTATGGATAAGTATGTGTTGCATGGTGATTTTTATGCTTCAGATATGGATAACATGGATGTTGTTTTGGGATACCCTTGGATGGAATCAGTGGGTACTATCAATATTAATGTACAGAAGAAATTATCGAAGCTCTGGTATAAAAAGAAGAAAATTACATTAGAGGATATTTGCATTAATAAACAAGGAGGCTGAAGCAGAAGATGTTCCAGGGTCTGACATATTAGATGATGAGCTAGTGATGATCGACAATTAAACACAAATAGAGGCTGAAGCAGAAAAGGTTACAGGTGCTGATACATCTGAGGAGGGCTCAGTGGTTGAATTAATATTGGAAGATAAGACACCACAACAGACACCACAACATAACAGTCAGGCTCCATTAGGTGGTGAATTAAAGAGAGATACACCGTCAGCATATCACCACCCACACCACCCAGCAAGAAAACAACCAACAAGATGGAAACAAATTAGCCACAAGGACAACAACCCCCACAGGACATATAGAGAGGAGCGAAGGTCCACCTACTACACATCAACACAGAAGAGCTACCACAGTCAACTTCCATCTCAAGCGAGCGAGGCACCAGCGAGATTGAGGGTTCACCTTTCTCTTGGATGGATAGATGCATGAGCATGGTACCAGTGGACTACTCTTTTGAGTAGAGCTTATTATTTGTGTTCTTCCCATGTTTCGGGGACAAAACATGCTAAGGGGGGTGGAATGTTATATACCTAGGGGGAATAATATGGGGTACAAAGAGAGGTACCCAAGGTAATATTGTAATAATGGGATGGGCCATAGTAATAAATAAGGTGGTTAACCCATATCATGTAAGGGACCACAAGTAGTTAGTATTAATGTAATGGGCCCATGGTATTAGTCGATGGTATGAAGGGAACCATGGTAATGATCCATGGTATTGTATGTATGAGGCCTATATAGAGGCTAGAGACTCCACATGGAGAGATGTCAAAGAATAGTCAAGAACTATTGTATGAACATGCATATGGCTTATGGAGTGTTCTCCTTCCTTAAGGAGTGAATGTATGGTGTTTCCCTACCTTAAGGGTTGTTATCAATAAAGTAAAGCATTTCTATATTTGGATCTTGTTATTCTTGGGTTTATTTATATTCTCATATAATATCTGGGTCAGATCTATAACAAGTGGTATTAGAGCTATAACAGTTGGCATCCTTGAACCATTTTATTTCACCCATGTTTTGGATGGCATTGTCACAAAAAGTGTCTAGGCACTGCAATAATGCTCAGAGTAAGGGATGTCACTCTAATACTTACTCCCTATGTTTAGACTCTCTCCTAGACATGTCAAGGGGGGCGTTAAAGAAAATTTTGTCACTGTCCCTGTACTCCTCGTCCAGGATCCTGGAGGACTTCTAGAGTGAACCCAACATGCTTTCCCATCATGAAGAAACTCCAAATATGTCCCTCTTCATGAGTAGAATGATTCCCCTTTGCATCATTTCCCAAGAATCTTCCTTTTATCCCAGTTTACAAGACTGACACTATTGACTAGTTTCCTCACACCAATTTGCATAGATTAAAACTAGACCACGCACCGTGCGGAGCGACTAAGACCTTTTCCAATCACACTAATCCTCTTTTGGAAGGTTTTCTAAATAAGGAGTCAAAGCTTCCATTTATATAAGCTTCATAACGGAAGTCTGGTGGATGGTTGGGCCAAATGGAGTCTTGGAAGACAATTTGGGCTCTTTTCCCCTATTAGGATGGGACAAATTCAAGAGATAAGACCTTCTCCCATGATGAGAGGAACCATCTCCCATCCATCCAAGCTATATAAACCTCTCGTTTCCCAAGAAAATGCTAGTTGGAGTTTTTGGAACAAGTTTGAATGATCAGCAAGTCATCTATATCTTGTAGGTTTCTAGTGTATGGTTGAGGGAAAACAGTGTGATTTTGGTTTGGTTTGAGACTAAAGGAAAAGAGGCCTTAAAACTTCCATTGTTGGGGCTATCCATGAAGTTCTAGCAGAAGCCTGGGAACTCAGATACATTGGAGGAGACCAGCAACGTCAAGGCACTGATTGTAATCTCCTTTTGATTTATGTAAATGAAACTATTGATTGATTTCCTACATGAAGTGTCATTTTTCATCTTTATGGTTTAATGTTCCTTGACCTATTAAGTAGGCTAAATACAATATTGTATACTATCACGTTTGTTGTTGTTGTTGTTTGCTTGTTTTAGGTATTCAAAGGAAGGAAATAGAAGATAGTTGGAGTGAGGAAGCAGGATCATCAGCAATTAGAATAACACTCTAAGAGATAGGCCCTCTTAATTAATTCTAGCTTAAGGAGATTTTCCATATGTTATGGTCCTATACCAATAGGTGTCATATTTCATGATTGACTTAATGAGCTCTGTAATATGTTCATACCTTTTCTAGTTGCAAAGGTTTTCCATATTTTCAAAAAATCAAAAAATTTAAAAAATGTAATATACCCTAAAAGAAAAATCAAAGGGTGAAAAGAATAAGGTGGTAAAAAAAGTGAAAGAAATGAACCCCAAACAAAGATAGACCAAGAAAGTGTGCAAGTCTAAATGCCACTACTTTTCATTTTCTGTAATAAATAATTGTGGGTAGCTTGTAACTTATGCCACAATTGATGAATAGCCAAATAGATTAAACTTGGCTAATTCATTTTTCAATTTCATGTTTTAGAAATAGAGAATAAAATATGACCAAACTATTTAATCTTCGCAAATAAGTAGATGTAGAGTAAATAAAAAGGGGCTCAACAGTGTAATCTGAGCCCTTGGATGTAATAAGTGCAGACTGAGGTAGGCTTGCCATGTAAAAGAAAAAAAAATTGAAAAGGGTTTCCCAGTCTAAGTGCACCCAAATAAAGAAGGAAAAAATGCTAGGCTAAAGTAAGTAGGGTAGGTAGATGGTGTTGCAGAATGATACTTGTGATGGATCATGTCTCTAAATGTGTTAACTTTTACTTTTATCACAAGTGCAAGCCATACATTATTCTTGATGCAGTTCAAGCAAGACAAAATCAAATAACTAACTTCCATTCACATTTTTCCCTAAAGATTTCACTAATTTCCCTAAAGTATTAAGGTCTTTGAAAATTAGAGGGGCTCAAAGCATTTCTCTGACTTCTATAGGAACCAGACCCTCCACCCAATAATCTAAAAAGCCTAAAGTACTTAAAAACCATCATTCATTCATTCTCATAAGACTTTTCCTTAGTAAAATCCCATTTTACCTAGGAAAATTACACAATATTACATAAATCCCTTTTCACTTTAGCCTAAGTTGAATATACTCTCTAATGTTTTAGTTAGTGCTTATTCTCATTTTTATATAATATTAACTTTTAACACATATTATATAACTCCCAAATAGAGTTCCACTCCTTCCCGTATTATTTAATATATAGAATATTCCCAATATGTTATATATCCCGCCCCTGGTTGAATACAACCATAATCAACATTGAAAAAAGGATTAATGAATTAATCCATAATTCATTAAGAACCATAATTCCCTACTGCACAAAAAGGGATTAGTTAACCCTCTTGGTTAAGTAATAGCCTACCTATCCATTTGCAATCACCTCGATATAGTTAATTAGCTGTTAATTATACTGGGCCCGCCACAGTAAAGCCCCACTGTATCCCTCGCTTGTCCACCATCCGATCGTTCCTTCATCATCCAACGGTCGATGTCAATATCATGCCCCCCCTGGTTACTGCACTTTAACGCGTGATCACCAGGTGGTTTTCCTCCCGTACCTTCGCCATGTGGCATGCAACCAGTGGAATCGTTGTACCCTGGTCGAAAAATGCCCACCTCCAAAAGCGATTCGACCACGTATCGCTTACCATCCTCTTTAAATGACAAAATGTCATTTCTTCGCTTGCTTCATCCGCCCGATAATCCCAAAAAACCCTGCCAACCTTAGTTTTCTTAAATAAAATGAACAATAGTCATTTTCACTATTATATGCTGCGACCCGTTCACCCATGCAAAACAAAATCCAAGTCAACTATTCCACCTTTCCAACTGCCGCCTGAATAGAAAATCTATAGCAACGCACTCTGTAGCTTGTCATCCAACTTGACATTGTATTGGTCACTCCGCTATTGCAAGTATTTATCCAATTTTCACTAAAACGCTATAATTTTGGTTTTCTACTGAAAATTCTACGAGAGAGGGCCAAATTTAGTTCTAGTCTAGTCTGTGTTTGCCTTATAAAGATCTAAACTTGCTGTCTTGCCTATTTTCCATAGAATACTCCCAATTCCATTTTTGAATCCATAAGAACCAAATATGGAAACCCCTATAGCCCTGAATGTCGCACCCATGAATGCTCCTGACAAAGACTTAGATTATCTACCTCTGGCTGATAAAGATTTTCAGATAACAGACTTATTTGGTGATAAAAACCATCTTCAAGTCTTCTACCAAGCTAGAGATAGTTATCTGAATAAGTCTAACATTTTTGGACTGTGGGAATCTAACCTTCCCATGTATTTCCTCCCCTCAGTCCATGTTCTCCTAGATATAATTCATTAATGTTGTGCCAATTATGATCCTAATCAAAGAGTTGTTATGTCCCCAAGCCAAATAGTCATTTTTCCCATAACTGCTTAATCCATCAATGCAGTGTTGCAATTCCACTCCAGTCAGCCCCTTACTCCTATTTCCATGGGATATTTACTTGAAAAAGCATCTCAGTTGTCCTAATCAGAAGTAAGTCATATCAGTCAAACCTTCATGTTACCAAAGCACCAGCCCAAAGGTCCACCTCCTTATCTGCAGACTTTTTTCACTGAAACTAGAAGACGCATTGTTGATATGATATCCCTGATTATGGGATTTAACTCTAGTGAATATGTTGATGATATAACCCTAGTGTTACTATCAATCTTTACTCCAGGACAGCCCCCTGATATCAGATATGACTATTCCTCCTATATTGCCAACATAATCCATAACCAATTCCTGAATTTGGAAAGGGAAGGAGTCTTCAAATACACCTCTTTCATATATCGTCTTATGTTATATTATCAATTAAATAACTTTCCTTTCCCTATCAAGAAACTTGACACCAAAGGAAATCCAAGGTCTATTATCTTTTGGAGTCCAATATTTCATAATACCATTGAGTCCCCTTACACTTATAGTGAGTTCATTGACTTATTTGTACATTCAGAAACCACTCTGTTGACAAGAGTTTCCCCTCCTAGGATCAATGGTGATATGAAAAAGACTGTCCAGCTCTCTAAGCAGTATAGGATAGGTGATTGATACCTATATAAAAATCAAACAGAAATCAGGATGTATGGGTGTGAACTTTTCCCTTTTAAGTTACCCAAGTATGTTCCCATGAGATTATTTGCATTGGAGTATTTCAGGCAGATCATAAATGTAGATTTAGTCCATTTTTGTGGCGCCAAGAAGAAATCTCAGCTAAGAATTAAGAACCAGCTAGGCCATTTTGTCATCAACACTAGGGATCCATGGAAAGAAGCTGAAAGAAATTTAGAAGATCACCTTAGATTACGAAAGAGTTTTAGGTGGGTACCTTATGACCCCAACAGTTTTATATCTGACAGAAGGATGAAGAACAGGTTATCCCCATATATTCACCATAGGATCCCAGAAATTGAGCAGTTTGCAAACTTGGATGAATAGATAGAGGGGACCCTAGTAGAAGAGGTTAGTGAGCAGGTCAATATAGAAAATGCTAAGAGAGATCTTGAGAAAACCCTTGACCTAGATTCTTTTGGGCAGGTACCATTGAAACCATCTCAAAAATCAGCAAGTAGGGCATCCATTGCTGGAACCTCTAAACAACCTCCACAAGAATTCAACATACCAGCCACAGGAACATCCAAAGGCAAGGAAGTAGAGACCACATAATATCCTACAATGTCAAATCAGCTTGGAATTTCCAAAAAACAGGGTCAAATTCCAACTCCTCCAGCTCAAATCAATGTAGCAAAAGGTCTAGTTTTGCAAACTCCTCTAAATGAGGAAAGAAATAAAAAGAGGGATAGGGAAACTACTACCCTTGCCAGTGAACCTACAGGACAGCCTGGAAAAAAAATGCAAAGACTGAACCATCTGTCAAAAGAGGAAATAGTTGAAGAGACTACAGACAGCCGAAGAGAAGAAAGGGCAGTTACCCAACAAACTTTTTCATTGGGAGGAACATCCACTGGCTCACAGAGGCAAGAGCTAGAAAGACAATATAGTGCAGAAGTATCATCCCTTAGGCCAAAAAGTAAAGAGGCCTTAGATATCAAAAAGACATTCACAGAAATAAAGGCCGGGAATGACCCATTGAGGCTTAAAATTTATAATCAGTATTTGAAAATGGCCCCCACAAACCAGCAAAGATTAATTTCAGCCTATGACATTAAATGGGGCAAGATGATAATAATTTATTTGAAGCCAAAGGTGCAACAACCTCAATAACCAGCAGACTACATTAGAATAAGCTTAGAGGTCTTGGCCCAGGATATTCATCCTATGGATCAAATTGAACTTCACAAGAAAATTGGAGAAATGGTCTATTCCACATTGGTTGGTAAAGCAATGATGGCCCACAAGCTACAAAATTCTTTGGACAATACAACTACCCAACTACACTTGGAGAAAGCCTCATCCCTGGCCAAGGATAATGGAATAAAATCATTATAAGAAATCATCATTGGATTAGGACATGATCCGAAAGATGTGAAAGGTGTAGAAGCATTAATCAAGAAGAAAGAGGAAGACATCATTGCCCTAAGGAAATAGCTAAAGCTACCTCCTTCAAGGCATCCATAGACTGCTGAGGTTATAAAGCAGAAATATGAATAAGAGATGATGGATCTCCTCTTAAAACTCAATGAAAGATTAAATGACACAGAACAGGAATTAGAAAAAGCACTAAAGGACAAGTAGGGAGAGTCGACCTCTCAGCTTCCTGATGTAATTCCCATAGTCTCAACAGCAGTCCCTTCTACACTTGGAACATCATTAGCACCAAACATCCTAGTAGCCATAGCAGAGGTGGGCATAGGTATAGCAGCAGCAGGAATAGGACAGGGTAACAGTGCCAATCTGAGCACAAGAGAGCTAATAAAGTCTATGGAAGACATAAGACTACAAGTTTCGGAATTAAAACAGGTAAAATAATAGTTGGTTAAGGTAGAAAGAAATTATGATCTCTCCAAAATAAATCTTGTATAAAAAACTAGGGAGATCAAAGAATTAGAGAATAAAGTGAAATCATTAGAAAAAGATCTCACTTTTAACAAGCCTCTGACAGAGATCAAGAAAATTCTTTGGGCCAACATCACTCAATTTATAAATGATGTTTGGCTATCCATCCAAGTTATCTTTGAATAGATTGATTTAGTGAAAGCAGCACATGGAGAAATTGAAAAGAAAAATGCTCTATTAGGACAAATGCCAGATGAAGTCAACTGGCTTATACACCTTTTGAATAATAGGAATAAGGAACAACTGGAAGAACTTGGCATTACAGACATGATATATACTATCTTGGAAATCAAAAGGGTGCTAACCAAGAAAACTTTGATGCAAAATTTAGAGAGAGGATGTCAAGATATGTAAGTGGAAATTAATTATTTTATGGAGAAGTTCACTATTTTGCAAAATAAAGGGCTACCAAGTCCTTTGGTGATTAATGATAGATTAATGAAGCATATAGATTATGTGGACAAATTGAATAAGTATGCTAGCAATCAAGCTAGTTCATCAACAAGTGCATCAAGAATAAAAGCACTCCCCATAGGTCTAGTTATCTATGACAGTTTAGAGAAGTTATTCTATGTTGAGCAGGAGATAAAGCACTTGTTTCCAATCCAGCCTACCTTTTTTCGATATACAGAAATCGATGAGACTTTGAGGAAACTTTAGAAACATAGATTGCCAGAGCAGAAATGGTGGGAAGTCATGGTTGAAATTTTGTTAATTTATCCATAGTAAAATGTAAATTTTGAGCTATTTACCATAGTAAGATGAACAAAGATGAACATGAATCAAACAGGTCAAAGTGTATCAGAAAAGGTAAAGAGTATCAGTCAAAATAGGGTAGCCATCACAGAGTTACTAAAGAAGACAGCAACAAGCCAAATCATAGGGCATGCCTCCAGCACACTCAGTAAGAACAGGAACAACACGACATCAGTTTACCTTTCTCCTATCTTCAAGACTAGTTGTCTCTATTTTCTTGTAACTTATTCTTAGTCATCCTAGAATATATCTCACTCTGTTATGAGATATTTGTTGTAAATGTTTTTTGTACAAATACCACCTCAATTGGAGTATTGAGGGTGGATTCTTAGACATTGTTGTAATATTGATTATTTTGGAATAAAGTGTTGATTGGACCAAACTTTTGTATGGCTTGCTAGATAAAGAATTGATGCAAAGGAATTTCTACAGATTTCTCAAATCAAACACCAGATCAATAAGTCCTCTATACCTTGTGTTTTAAAGTTTTCCTTGTTTCTCATATCATCTATGTTTCATGTCTAAATGATAAACCAAAAAGAGTAATTCGGAATATGCTTGATTGCACTCTGTTTTCAAACATGATTATTCTCTATGTTTTCTTCTGAATTAGAAATCTCTCATGTTTTCTAGTTCATTCACTTTGATTATTAACTAAATAATACTTAACTGCTCTTTATTAGTAATCAATTCAATTTCCCTTTTTTAAATGGATTGAAGGATTCTTAACTGCTCTTCACCCATTTTGAAACCATTTCATTTATTCCAAATCTTTGTTTTCTCCCTGTTTGACCATCTTGCACTGTAAAACCATCCCTTGTTGAGAAACATTATCTAGTTAAGCCATTTTCTTTGACTCCATTAGGCCAATGGCCTAAATTAGTCAATCCTATCCCTATGCTATTGAATCTCACCACCCAAACTAAAAAAAAACTCCTAAATGTCACAACTAGCTTAATATCTTTCAAAACAAAGCTAAAACTTAAAGAGAGAACCCTCTCTGGACACTGATTGGCTAGATTCTGTGTCTCAAATATTGGTTTGTGGTTACCTTAGACCCCTTTCCCCTTCTTACAGATTCTGGGAAAATCTGAGTGATAACATAGTGGCAACTCCACTAGTGAACTGAATAATTTGTTTGTCACTATAGTTTATTTTATAAGCTACAGACGGAGCCTGATGTTAGCCAGGTAGCCTTCGAAATTATCTTGCTTTGCAATTGCAGAAGTAAATGAATGTTGCTTCAGTCTATCTCAGGTCTTGTTTATAGATTGAACATTTGGTTTCAAATACTTGATGAGTCCCTCTTATAAAATAAGTCTTTAAGAAAGTTTAAATCCCATATCTAAAGTCTCTTAAAGAAACTGTTGAAGTTGTATTGTCAAAACCCATTTAGAGAAAAACCAAAAATACACCTAGAAACCTGGATTCAGAAAGGATTCATTATACTAGAGCTAATCCTCATCCAAATCCACCACCTGTGTTTGAAAATTCTAATCTGATTCCTAGAATTCTTAGGAGACGAGAGCCAAGAAAGTTTTGCAAGTTCTTGGCCTCTATACAGATCAAGATCCTGTCCTGTGAAGTGGATTTACCTTGAGGATGAACCCTTTGATGAGTTTTTTAAAACTTCTATATTCGTAACCTTTTCGGACTCTAGGCTAGCCTATACAGTTCATGACCCCATTTTTATTGAAAACCTACAACTTGAAGTTGTCACTTCACATCGTGATAGACATTTGCAAAACTCCATTCAATTTGAGGTTACCTCTGAGTGAACACCAAACCTTTTTGTAATCACTACAGCCTCTCCAAGTTCATCATCAGCACCTTAGACTTCCCAACCTCAAGCCACCCCTTCTACCCCTCCACCCACCACTCCAAGACCAACCCCAGCTGTTGTTTCAACCCAATCTATTGCAATGGCAAACAGATACACTCCTTTGCACTTACTTCTGAGCTTGGGTGCTATGTCCCAAGACTATCAGAGTAAAATCGCCCAATTTGATGGCACTGGCACCTACATAGCTCAACAACATATTAAAAAAATGACCAACTATTTTGAAATATATGAGGTTGATGTTGATAATGTTAGAATGAGGGTATTTGTTCAAATTTTGACTGGAGATGTTAGAACCTGGTTTAGAGCCCTCCGTGCAAACAATATCAATGACCTACAAGCTCTTTATCAAACATTCTTGAATATATGGGAAAATAAAATAGATCTTCTCTATATTTTATTAGAATATGAAAACATGAAGAGAGGTACACCGGAAACTATCTAAGATTACTGCAATAGGTTCAATAAGGTTTACAACGCTATTCCCTAAAATCTTAGACCTCCTCTAGATTTGGAATTGATCAAATTATCTGATGGATTTCTTTCCGATATGACATACCAACTTAGGGAAAGAGCTCCTCGAACCTTAGAATATATGTAAAGTATAGCTATCAGTGTTGAAGCCAACCTGATATCTAAACAAGCTAAAGCGAAGCTGAAAGGAGGATACCTATGAAAGAAGAACTGCCGACCTTTGAACGGAAATTAGATGCTATTATTAAAGGAATGGATAGGCTGGGTGATAGAGTAGAAACAATCGAGAGAAAATATCCATGGGATGGTCAACCAAGAAATACTGGGAGAAATCCAAATTTTAGGAAGAACCAAAACCCTAACACTGGAAAGACTGGACCTGAACAAAACATTAGGCCCCCATTCCAGGAACATTATGCTGAAGCTTTAATTTCTAATGAACCAATAGAAGACAATCAAATCAATTTGATGGGACTCAACAATGAAAAACAAGTTTTCTTGACCTAAGAGGATCAAGAAGCTCACATTCTCAAACAATTCCAAACTCAGTCAGGTGAATCATTTGACTTTAGGGAGGGATATGATACAACCATTTATGAAGTCCACAAACAATATAATATGAGCAGAAAAATTGATGTCCCTAAAATTAATAGACAGAAAGATACAAAGCAACCTAACAAAGGTAAGACCAATACTACTCTTGTATATATTCTTTCCAGAACAAATCCTAATCCAAATAACCAAATTATTGAAGATGTATCCGATAATCAATGAAATAACAGACAACTTTCCACTTCCATTCCTTCTAAAGGAAACGTGGAAGAACCTCCAAAGGTTGACTTGGAAGCAACTTCAGCCCATAACCCCACTCCTGAAAAGGAGAGAAACATAGAGAATAGAGAAGAAAAAGAGAATCCAACCGTCTGAAATACAAGAACTCAGACTGAAAAACCTTTTAATCTTGAGACTGAAGTAGGCAAATTAAAAATAGCTATTTTGTTGTCTGAATTAGCTAAACATGATGTCTACAGAACCCAAATCAATAGATCAGTCCAAATTTCTGTTAATGAAGATTCAGTAAATGTTTTTGATGACCAACCTGAATTGATTTTTGGCGCTAAAGTAAATAGAAAAATAGTAGATGGAGGAATCCCTCTTTTCTATGTAAGTTTGAACATACATGTTAAAATTTTTCATAATGCCATGTTTGATTCTGGTGTATATCATAACTTAATGCCTAAATCTGTAATGGAGAAACTACACCTAGACATCACCAGGCCATACAAAGACCTCTTTTCTTTTGATTCAAGTTAGGTCGGATGTCTAGGATTGATCAAAGACTTATGTGTGTCGTTAGTCCAATATCCTGCCAAAACAATCTTAATAGACATAGTAGTAGTAGATATTCCACCGAAGTATGGCATGCTATTATCTAGATATTGGGGTGCAAAGCTCCAAGGATCTCTACAATTGGACATGTCTTATGCTACCATTTTAGTGTTTGGTCAACATAAGAAACTATATAGAGAAACTTTAATGAAATATGTGGTAAGTAGTCAGGAGAAACCCCAAAGTTTCCCTATCTACTCAGTACACTCTAATATGGATTCTTTTATACTTTACAATGCTGAAATTGATTCCTCAAATGAAGTGGAAGTTTTAGTAGTAGAACCAAAAGAAATGACAAATGAAAAGTCTAGTGTTAAAATCCAGGAAATTTCTGAGAATAATGAAACATCAAACATCCTAGAGAAACTGGAAGAAAGTAAAGAACCAGATCTCCCTATTAAACAAATCCCTGAGACTCCTAATACTAATTATGAACATGAGATCCTTTGACACTTAGAATTTGATGGCTCAGTTAACAAATTAGGAGTAGGAGCAGGAGTTTGGGTGCACAATCTTGAAAATGATCATGCTGAAGGCCATGCCTACAAATTAAACTTTAGATGAACCAATATTATGGCAGAATATGAAGCTCTGTTGCTGGGTCTTAAACTTGTCAAATGATTAGGGGCAATAAGGGTATCTGTCTTAGGATATTTTGATTTAATCATTCAATATATCAAAGGGAAGTTTCTCACAAATGATCCCAGATTAAGATATTACAGAGGAACAATGATAGAGATTCTCAATACATTTTTGTAAACTCAGCTTGCCAAAATCCCAAGAAAACATAACTTTCAAGCCCATAGCCTGACAACATTTGCCAACACCTTGTTGTGGCCACCAACAACCCCCCTCCTTATATAGTGGTATTGCTAATACTAAATAAGTGGGGACCCTTAGTCAAAAACTCAAAAAAATCAATTAGTACTTATATTTTCTTTTGGATAAAGCTTACCATCATGGACTTAGGAAAAAACCTTTGAAAAATCTAAAAAATCTTAAGTTTCATGATGAAGGAAGTAAAGTCACTCCTTAATAAATATCGCATCGCACAAAGAATGATAGGATGTCTTCTTATGATCCAAAATTTAAAAAAAAATGCGATATTGCGACGCGAAACTCCATCGCATTGCATACATTAATAAGCACTCCTGTTGAAAAACCTTAAAATAACCGATTTGCGATATCGAATATCACAAAATCACATAGAATACACATAACAATTAAACGATCTTGCGATCTTGTGACCTTGCGACATTGCGATCTTACGATATAGCAATCTTGAAATCTGCGATATTGCGATCTTGCGATCTAGCAATATTGCGACCTTGTGATCAAGCTCTGATGATATTATGATAATGTGATGCAGCGATATAGCGATAATGCGATGCTGCGATCTGCGATATTGTGATGCAAATCGCAGAATCATTCCATCGCAGATTTTCCTAGCTCAATATTCAAGAAAAAGCTTTTTCCATAAACCAAGAACTGGTCACGTGCTTTAATATTAATTAATGAGTTATATGCCAGTTGTTAATAAAATATGGTTTTGTGTTTATCAAGGAGCCAATTCATGTAAGGTGGCGTGTTTTTGCATATCTTTGGCATTTAGAGCTTTCCTGTCATTATTTTTATTATTACTTTCACCTCATTTGTAAAACTATAGGAACGAAGAACAAAAGGTTATACAAAGCAGTATGCAGGAAACTATGAGGAAGAAAGGCAGGACTCCAAATTTCATCTGGGAAGGCACACCTGATCTACTTAAGGAAGATAATCCTAAGGTAATGGGATTTTCGGCTACTACATGCCCATCAAGGTCATGTGAAACATCAGTTACAGAGTTAGCATGCTCATTCCTGCACTGGATAGCAGCAAGGCCCCAAATTCTCACATACACGGACAGTGTTGATAATAGAGATGAACACTTTAAGACTCAGGTCAAAAGCTTGCGGAATCGTTATCTTCACAAAGTTTGAGCTTTATATCTCCCAAAAGGTGCAAAAGGAGAAAAATGCATCAAGGAAGCCCGAATCAAGAAATAGAGGCAGTTTCTGATGCACGATTAGTGCCTAGCGCTAATCGCGCATCATTGAGAAAATTGCTCGAAAAGGAAAGCTTCCAATTGCTCAGTTACCTGAAAACCCCAAAAAATTGCAAGAGGCGACGCTAGAAATAGAAAGCTAAAGAAAAGGAAGAAGCAATTTCAGGGTTAATCAAGTTAAATTGGGAATAATATTGGGCATACATGGTAAAGTCATATAGTCAGTGGATGATTGCCAAATACATCACCAATTCTGCCGAAAAGATGGTGCAAGATCTTGCTAATTCTGTTTCACAGCACAATTATAAGCTGAAGTCGTTCGACCGGCTCTTCTCAGGCAATGCTGAATGCTTGCGATATTAAGGAGCAAATACAGAAATAGTTAGACGTTAGATTTAATTTTAGAAATAGTTTACTTTATTTTTGCTTAGAAAAAGGACGGTCATTTAAACCGCATCCTGAATTTTTTTAATAATTTATTTTTAGTTTTAGTTAGTAGTATTTAAACCCTTCTCATGCATTTAGAGAAGGGTCCATAATTTTTTCAAAAACTTGTCCTCAGAACATGCACTTTTGCACCCTCCGAAGAGGTTTTGATGAATGAATGGAACATGATTTGTTAATGTTTTCATTTAATATCTGCTACTGATGTTGCACTTTTGTACTCTTAGTGGATGTTAGATCAAGGAGAGATAAATCATTGCCACTTGAAGCTCATGAGTAGGACTAGTTATAAATGGTACTTTTATCTCTTAACCATTTTTGCTTATGTGTTAAAGTGATATTCAATTTTGGTTGTTTATATATTAATGCGTGAATGCCTAAGTTATCATTTGGCACTTTTGTATGGTGATAGATATTTATTTATTCTTAATGTACGAATAACTCATTATGCGATATGTTTTTCACAACTGTTTCGTCTAACTTTTTATACGAAGTGGTTCATATTTATTGAATTCTTTTCTCATAATCGCTGAATGATCTTTATTACCGGTTGTTATTTGAAATCTTTCTGCTTATTAGAATACAATAGCATAGCACTAGATTAAAGTTAGAATTATAACATCTTAATTAGGAATTGTTAGATCAGAAGCATCAAATTCTACACACACACACTCATAAATTAGGAAACTAGTCCCATATCCCTAGTCAGACCCGCTATACCAAACGGATAAGGTGCTGCCAACCAAGGTCTGGACCGGGTGGGTATCCCCCTTGTTGTAGACCCGATTTTTGAGGCTTCAACATATTTGACGCTAGAAGGACAACCTGAACTATGAATGACAAGTAAATCTAAATCTAAATACCATTCTGAGAGTAAATCACCCTCACCATCTCCCCCGACTTCTCCATTACACTTAAACCCAGAGTTGGAAGTTGCTGGAGCATCAACCGCTACTACAAACCCTGACATTTCAGAACAATCTACTATCGAACCTCCTGAAGTCGAAACTCTGATTCACAAAATTCAACGATTTTCTATTTCTCCTCAAAGATTTGATAAATCTAAAGGCAGCGTGACTTTGCAATATAACCCTGCTCATCCCCTGACCATATTAAAGAGTGAAAAGTTTGGCATTCAACCAACCGAATTACCTCTACCCAAAAGAAAAAGAGCAAGGAAATCACCTAAAGAGTCTGATAGTGAGACTCTTTCATCATCATCATCCATCTCAACGTCTTCACCGCAAAGTCAACCATCCACTCCTCCACTGCAGATCATCATCCATCCACCCACTGGAACCCTCACAACTCCTCCTAGATCATCTGCAATTGTAATATCCTCATCTTCCCAATTGTAGGGATCATCTTCTGTACTTTCCTCTGTTAGTAGATCAGCGATGGCCCAAAATCCATGGAGCAACCCTGGGGCAGTCGTAATGCCTGCACCCTTGAGTCAAATACCTGCCCATCTTTAGAAATGGTTGCCTAAGTTTAATCCTGAGATAGGCATGCTAGCAAAAGAGCATATAAACAAATTTATGCTATCCATTAATCTCAATGGGGTTACCAATGAAGATGTTGTTGTTCGACTTTTTCCTTAGACTCTGCAAGGAACAGCCGAATCATGGTATTTCTCATTACCCTCTGGATCTATCACTAGTTGGGACATCTTCCAAGAACAATTCCTGACCAAGTTTGGTGATGACAGGTCTACATCAACGCTAATCAATGACCTATCCAACCTTTGGGCCGAATCAAAGGAACCTATCAAATATTTCAATTTACGGTTCAATAAAATCTTAAACAAAATTCCTACTGCTTCTCAGCCTAGCGAAGAAGTGTGAAGTGAATGGTATATCACTGCTTTACCATCAAACATAGAATTCTTTGTGGACAGGGCTAATAAAACAACCTTAGCCGGAAACATGAAAGAAGTAATAGAAGTAGAGAAACGTATAATAGCCCTAGAGAAGAAATCCGCGATAGAGGAACAAAAATCCAAGAAAGCCACCTTCAAAGAAGATTCCAAGAAGAAACAAGCGCAAGATCCATTCGATTTGGAAGGATTGCAAAAAGTTCTGAAGACAATGTCCAATGAAATGGTCGACATCAAGAAGCAAGTAGCAGAAACTTCTTCAAAAAATCCCTACAAAGCTTTTAAAAGAATCCCTTCAACAGACTCAAAGCCTCCCAATGCTATTTCAAGTGTTGAATCCGAAGGAGAGGAAGAGGAAATTGCCACTGAAGGGGAAACCGATGAAGAAGAAGTTGTAGAGTTACAAGGAATGTGGGATTTCATCCTCCCACAAGAAGAAGATCAAGAAGCTTTCCCGGTTAGTACACGAAGTAGAAATCAGCTTGATCCTCCCCAAACTATCCCTAAGCTAAAGAGCACAAGCTCTGCAACAAAGAAAACAACATCTAAATCGACTCAAACTAGCCCAGTCCAAACAGATTCATCAACTCTATCTAAAACGCTGATCGTTTCGGATGAAATGGAGTACAATATTATAGAAGACATGAAAAAGACTAGGGCCAACATCACTCTTTACGAATTGAGCAAGTTAAAGCACCAACAAAAGATAATATTAAAATAATTACATGTTGTGCCAGTTGCACCTTTGCCTGCTGCTGTACTTTCTCAAGCTTCCCATAACATGGGAAGACCTCCAACTGATGCGACCAACAAGATTGATCCAACTGACATCGCTTTAATTAGAGGAAGATCAAGATCTCATACTCCCCCATTTCTCCTTACTTATGAAATTTTCAATAAGAATGTACATAATTGCTTAGTGGATTATGGTGCTTCATTGAATATTTCACCAAATTCCATATGTGCCAAATTAAACGTTCAACCATAGAAATCCGCTGTGCGCATAGTTCAGCTAGATCGATCGCAAGTTGAAGTGATTGGAAAACTATATCAAGTAACCATAAGGCTGTCATCCAACCCAAAGGTATGTCAAGTTATTGACACTTTAGTTGCTGATATTCTAGAATTTTATGGCTTAATTCTTAGCAGGGATTGGTTAGAAAAACTTCATGGATACTTCGCAACTAACTGATCGCACATGTGGCTGCCCTACAATAGTAAACCAAATGAAATAAAAGTTGAATGATAACTACATAAAAAATACATGGTAACAGAACTAGAGGGGGAAAATGAACCGGTAGCATATAACAATAGCATTATTGGCAATTACTCAGTAGATTCTTTCCTTGGCAATATGCTCATACGTCATCTTACTTAGAACATTCTGTTTTGTCCCAAGTCGAAAATTTTTCTCAAATGGATAGTTCAAAATGTATCAATTTTTTAGATAGTCCTGTAAAAGGGGCTGAGGCGTGCCAAGAGGCATGTTTTTCAAGACTGTCCCGATGATGTTTTCTGAGTACACATCTGGAACAAACACCATCTCTGCAAGATACGATTGGAAGACCTGTAACCATATTTTCTTTACATAGATTCTGAAGGGAGCGATAGTTTAAGTGACCAAATCGCTCATGCCAAAGTTTGCTCACTTCATCATTATGAGAAAAAAATACTGAGGGAAGATTTGATGACCCAAAGTTGTGAAACTTATACAACCTTGTAGAATCATCAGCAATGCCAGTAGCTAAAATCTATCTAGGATCTCTTAGGTCCTTAATTAAAACATCGTGAGGTGAAAATTCAACGATTTTACCTTCACCTAAACGAGTTATCTGATATAGAGATAGAAGGTTGTAGGATAAGGTTGGAACACATAATACATCATTAAATTGACCATTGTCTATATGAATACTTCCAGTCCCTACAACACTAAGAGATCTATCATCACCAACATATATATTTTTGGTGTTACAATCATTTAAAGAAGAAAA
>APFE031138723.1:169240-238678 GCA_000404065.3 Pinus taeda | reverse complement strand
CGTCGCTGATCTGTAGGATCACCGGCAAGATCCCCTGCTGCATCCCGAGTAGTGCGGACCCATCTTGGAAGTGAAGGAGCTGAAGGAGCTGAAGGAGCTGAAGGATGATCCTGAGAAGGTGGTGGAGGATTATCATCCTCACTTTCATCATCTGAAGAAGAAATGTTTTCAAAAGTAGAAGAGATAGGAAGAGGTGGCACATCCGCCGGACTAGGCTCGCAGGCCGATTTATTGTCATCAAATTTTACATCTCTTCTAATGATAACATTTTTGGACTTAAATGGAATAAGTCTATAACCTTTTACATCTTCAGAATATCCAACAAAAGTACATTTCACACTCTTAGGTTCTAAAGCTTTATGCTTTTCATCTGGAATATGGGCCCATGCTTCACTTCCAAAAATACGAAAGTGACTTACATCTGGTTTAATGGATCTCCAAGCTTCTTCTGGAGTGATATTCTTTAGAACCTTAGTAGGAGTGCGATTTATTATATAATTTGCACAATTAATTGCTTCGGCCCAAAAACTAAGACTGAGTCCTTTAGATTGCAGCATACAATTAGCCATTTCCTTTAAGGTGCGATTTTTCTTTTCAGCTACACCATTTTGTTGTGGAGTGTATGGAACAGTATGTTGCATTTGAATTCCATTTTCGGTGCAAAAGTTGATGAATGTGTTTTTAACATATTCTCCACCATTATCAGTTCTTAGCTTAAGAATTTGATGTCCAGATCGTTTTTCAACAAAGGCTTTGAAGGCCAAAAATGTGTTAAATACTTCGCTCTTGAGTTTTAAGAAGTATACCCAAGTGCGTCTGGAGAAATCATAAATGAAAGTTAAGAAATACTTGCAGCCAGAGAATGAAGCAACAGGAAGTGGACCACACAAATCACTGTGAACAAGCTGTAAAGGGGCCGAGGCGTGCCAAGAGGCACGTTTGTCAAAACTGTCCCGATGATGTTTTCCGAGTACACACCCGGAACAAACACCATCTCTGCAAGATACCATAGGAAGACCTGTCACCATATTTTCTTTACATAGATGCTGAAGGGAGCGATAGTTTAAGTGACCAAATCGCTCATGCCAAAGTTTGCTCACTTCATCATTATGAGCAACAAATACTGAGGGAAGATTTGATGACCCAAAGTTGTGAAACCTATACAACCTTGTGGAATCATCAACAATACCAGTAGCTAGAATCTGTTTAGGATCTCTTAGATCCTTGATTACAACATCATGAGGTGAAAATTCAACAATTTTACCTTCACCTGAATGATTTATTTGATATACAGATAGAAGGTTGCTAGATAAGGTTGGAACACATAATACATCATTAAACTGACCATTGTCTAGATGAACAGTTCCAGTCCCTACAACATTAAGAGATCTATTATCACCAACATATATATTTTTGGTGTTAGAATCATGTAAAGAAGAAAACATGGCTTTGTTTTTGGCCATGTGATAAGAGGCTCCAGAATCAATGAGCCACTCATGAGAATGAGAAGAGGAAGATACATTTAATGCATAACCAGACTGAGATGATTGACAACGACATGCAGAAAGTGCCATTCCTGAAGATGAAGTTGAAGTTGAAGTAGAAGAATGCTCCACATGGATGTCATGTTTCTTCATTGCGGCTTCCAAGGCTTCCATCTTCTTAAAGCATTTAGATTCTAAGTGGCCATCTCGATTACAAAAGTTACAATGTCTATCAGTCTTCTTCCATTTGTTTTTATTGGTCTTATCATTTTGCTGGAATGATCTTTCATTTTGAGACTGAGTTTGCTTAGGACCCTTGTTTGGTTTAGGACCATTCTTTTTAGGATATGACTTCTTAGGATTCTTTAAATTTGGTTGCCGCTGGGCGGCTAACGCTTTCTTGGAAGAGTTTCCAAGATTAAGAAGACCAAGGTGTAAGAGTTTTTCTTGTTCTCTTATTAAAGAATCACAAAAAGAGTCAAAGGAAGGGGCCTTGTAGTCTTTTTCTTGACAAATGAAAGCTTCCCTTGTAGAATGGAAGGTGGAAACAAATACAGAGTAGGCTGGTCCCAACTTATTAAGGATGGAATAAATAAGGTTACTATCTTCTTTCTTAACCTTAACACCTTCCAAGAGAAGTCTAAGGGTCTTGAACTTGGACAAGAAATCTTCAATGCAAGAAAAATTATTGGGGTCAATTGTAAGCAACTCATTTTCAAGTTGATGGGCTCTAAGTTCATTTGTGATTCCAAAAACTTTAGTAATCTGCTTCATTGCTTCATCAGGAGTATCAAGTTCTGCAATATGGAATATAAGATCTGGAGAAATAGACATTCCTATCAACCCACGTGCTCTATATTTCCTATTTTCCCATTTAGCTGCCTTTCTTCATCTTTCTGTTTGGTTTCTTGGCCTGAGGCTATTCTGTAAAGACCTTTACTTCTAAGTAAATCCACAATGTAGGACCACCATTGGAAGTAGTTAGTGCTGTCAAGAATAATTTGGCATGGAATATCCATTTTAATAGAAACTGAAGCTATATATGTTGAAACGAAGTGTTCCAATGGAAATATCTCAAAAAATTAGGCTAGTTAAAAAAAAACGGCTCTGAAAACGGCTTCCAGATGAAGAAGTTATGGCTTTTTGAAGAAAAGTTGATGAAGGCGCCGATGAAGTGTGGGAATGTCCAGAAATAAAAAAACGCCCCCTTTCCAACAAAAAGGAGACTTGAACTCAAGACCTCTACTCTCATGAATTATCTTTGAACCAAGTGAGCTAAACTAAAAGTTTGAGAGAGAGAGAGAGAGGGGGGGTTTGTTTTTTTGGTCACTGAAGCTTTGGGTTGTGTGCTTGCTTGAGAAAGCTCTTTTTCCCTACAAAAAAGAAAACACAAAACCTAGCATGGACATACAAAAAAAAACAAACCCTTACATCTTGAAGTTAGCTTTACCCGGAAACTAAATATTTTCCTCAATGTTTCTGATTTTCCGAGATCACATTAAGGCGCAGCGGAAAAGAGCATATGCATGAGAAAAATCCTTCCTCTCTGTTTCTGATTTTCCCAGATCGCACAGAGTCGCAGGGCAAAGAGCATAAGCAGAAATGAAAGGTATAGATCTGGTAATAAAAAAGAAGCTAAATAAACCGAAATGATAAACAGAGAGAAAATAACTAGAAACTGCAAATAAACACTATATACCTCTAGATCTTAAAAATGACATAGTTAGGGCTACCAGAAACCTTTTTGCATGAAACGAAAGGGGTTCCTCACTGGAACATATGCTCCTAACACAATAGAGTAGTCGTCTTGGCCCGAAAGCAGTCAGAAACAACAGATCTAGGAAACGGCAGTCGGATGCAGTTCTATCTGCTTCAGATTTGGATCACCAATGGATGTGGCCTTCAAATAGCTCTGATACCATGTAGGAATGGATGGGGTAAGTTCCTCAGACAGAACACCGAAGGACATTGCTCACAAATAGATAACATATCAATACACCAGTATTTTTGACGTGGTTAAAACCCTCAAAGAGGGAAACATTCCACGTCTTGAGCCAACGTGGCCACTTCAGGCAATTTATTAATAAAATAATGAAATTTTACATAAGCTTCTCTGATGAATAGTTAACCTACAAATGATCCTCCATGCTATTTAAATAGCGATCATGGACCAATCAGGTGTTAAGCCACGGATCAAGTGTCGGTAATACCGAGGAGAGAATGAACCATCGGATCATTGCATATCGTGACCGTCGGATCACTGCATATCATGACCATCGGATTGTAAGTTACAAAAGTACATAGTAAAGAAACACACTTTACCTAACTCTATACTAGACCAAGTTAACTTAACTAGTTCCTATGTGCCAGAATATCCTAACAATACCTAAGTTGGTGGTCAAGTTAGAAGACCTGTACGATTTGAAAGATTGGTGTAAAAGGTCTACCAATTCAAAAATCCAAAGTTCAACTTTGAATTAGGAATTAGTAAACCTAGGAACTGATGCCAAACCACAAAACATTAATCTAGTCCTCGGCCTAGCCCCTGAAGAAAAATCAGCGTATATTCGTCTTTGGAGACAATATAAAATCTTTTTTGCTTGGAACTATGATGAACTCAAAACATACGACACTTCCATCATACAACATACTATTCTAATGATTGATAATGAAAAACCTGTCCAACAAAAATTGAGAAAGATCCATCCCAATTTAGAAAATCAGATAAAAACTGAACTCAATAAGTTATTGAAAGCCAAAATAATCTTTCCTGTCAGACATTCTAAATGGGTCTCCAATATGGTACTTGTTTGAAAGAAAAGTGGAGATATTAGAATTTGCATTGACTTTAGAAACCTTAACAAGGCCTGCCAAAAAGATAAATTTCATTTACCACCTATGGAACAAATATTGCAGGCAGTGGTGGGTTCATAATTAATGTCTTTCTTGTATGGACTTTCAGGATACAATCAAGTGTTGGTACATCCAGATGATCAATTAAAAACCACATTCAGAAAAAAATGGGGCACATACATATACCAAAAGATGCCATTTCATTTGATTAATGCTGGTGCCACATTTCAAAGAGCCATGGACATCGCATTCAAAGGTTTAGTCAATAAATTTGTAGTAATTTATTTGGATGATATAACCGGGTATTCCAAGAAACGAAGCAACCATCTTAGAGATTTAAAACAAATCTTCCAACCTTTTTTGAGGCATGGAATTTCACTTAACCTGAAAAAATCCTTTTTCATATTAAGTGAAGGGAAACTTCTAGGATTTATAGTGTCAAAATCTTGAATTCACATCGATTCCGAAAGAATGAAAGAGATTTCTGAAATATCCCTACCTCACAACAAAAAAGCCATGCAATCTTTCCTTGGTCATATCAACTTTGTAAAGAGATTTGTTCTAGATTTTTCAAGAATTGTGTCTCCTTTACAAGCCATGATTAAAAAGAACTCAAATTTTAAATGGGGCCAAGATGAACACGAAGCATTCAACCTGATCAAACAAGCTATTATTAATGCTCCATCTTTAGCAACTCCAAACTTTTCAGAGCCTTTTGTTTTATATACATTTGCCTCAGATAGGTCATATGCTGCGATACTCACTCAAGAAAATCAAGAAAAGGCAGAAGCCCCAATTTCTTTTTTCAGTTCAAATTTACAGGGTGTTGAATTAAATTATTTAGATGTGGAGAAAGAGACTTATGTTGTTTTTAAAGCAATCAAATATTTCAGACCTTTTCTACTCAAAACCCATACTAAAATTATAGTACCGTTTCCAGTGGTAAGGAATCTTCTAGTACAGAAGGATGTGGGTGAGAAAAGGGCCAATTGGGTTACTTCCTTACAAGAATATGACATAGAAATCAAACCAGCAAACATTGTAAAAGCTCAAGGCTTTTGCAAAATGTTGGCTGGAGCATCGCGAATTTATGAAATTCCATCTGCAGAGGTACAAATGTGCGAGGTAAGCCTAAATGATGGTGAGTCATTATAAGTCGATATCACTTATTATCTTAAGAACGGATATGCTCCTTCACACCTCGATCATAGTAAGAAAAGAAATCTAAGGTTGAGAGCCAAACAATACCAGCTCATAAATGATATTCTTTTTAGAATAAATTATGATTCTATTCTCCTTAGATGTCTTGAGAAATCTGAAGCTGAAAAAGTTTTGCAGGAACTCCATGATGGGCCAACAGGCAGACACTATGCTGGAGATGCTACTGCACATAAAATCTGCGCGTAGGAAATTACTGGCCCACATTATTTAAAGACTCGCACAGTTACGTGAGGAGATTTCAAGTCTACCAAACTACTGCTGGGAGACAAAAGAAGCCATCCTTGCCACTACATCCAGTTAACATTGAGCAACCTTTCAGTCAGTGGGGATTGGACATAATAGGTGAGATCGTCCCTCACTCTTCTAAGCAGCATAGATATATATGTTGGCATTATGATTCAAGTTTGGCGCTATGGCACAGGTGTTGTCCTTGATGGAAACTCACTCAAGTGGAAAATCATTGTTCAGGCTCTCAAAACGATAGAAAATTAGATACACGCAGGTGCACTTAACAAAAGGTATGGACCCACTGGTGCCCCTAACAAGAAGTGTGGACATACCTGCAAGTACTCCGAAAAAAGGTGCGGGTGTCAAATTCACTCACTTCAATGCAGAGAAGTGCGCACAAGTGGGAATTGTTATGATTGATCCATGGTATTTAGTCCGAAGTACATGATCCTATGGTTTTGGTCCATGGTATAGCATCTAAACTATTAAACCCCGGTTTTGGGTCCCTTGTATTGGTTTTCTATGGTTTTGATCCATGGTTTGATTAAGGGCTTGCTTATAAAAAGGAAAGGAGATCATTTGGCTAGACACTTGTGAAAATTGAATATCTTAAGATCTTAAATTTTGGGTGATTGGTTTGGAAAGCTAGATCTAAATCAAGGAGAAAACTATAAATTGTAAGGCGGATCTATTATAGGTCATGATCTCTTTGGCGCATGATCAGATCTATGGATCTGACAGTCTGTGGCACATTGGAGGACTGATAATTTGGCTCTATACGGAGGTCCACAGGCAATCCACAATGCAGGTGTGGAGGTACGCAGCGCAGCAGACGGATCGGGTGCGAAGGTACACAGAGCAGCAGAAGGCGCATGTGCGGAGGTACGCAGCGTAGTAGACTGATCAGGTGCGGAGGTGTGCTTTTGGGTAGACAGTGCAGGTGCGGAGCTACATAGTCTAGACACAGAAGAACTATGGATATTCACAGGTTTCTATTAGTGAAGTTGCAGACTTTTCTTGAAATATTTTTTGGCTGCCTTTTGTCTATTGCTGCAGAGTTTTGGGTTTAGATTAGTGGTATTGCTTTTCTAGTTACTGCATTCTGAGAGGCTATTGGCTGATTCATTAGTTGATAGTAAGAGGAGATTGGTTGATTCACATGTACTTGATGAGTATTTGATGTTCATGGATCCAGTATGAAAATTAATGAAACGTGGTCCTTGGAAGAAAAGAAGTAGGTCAGCACCTACGTACTAGTAACTCAACTAGTAAAAGAGCTAAGGGGGTTGTAGCTCCCTTCTAGGAGAGACCAGAAAACAAGAGAGGCTTGTAGCTCTCTGCAGGTTGCAGCCTGCGTACTGGTAAAGGACTGCACCAGTACAGAATCATTGTAGAAGAAGTTTCTAATTGAAAGAAGATAGAGACACATTGTAGTAGGTGGTTTTCACCCACATTAGGTTTCCACCTTATATTTGGTGTTCTTTGATGTGACTGTCTGTTTTTTCTTGTTCCTGTTCATTATTATATGGTACTGACATTCAAATTAATGGTCAACATCTGAAGAATAAATTAAATTATAAATCTAGAAGGAATATTGAAAATAATTTGATAATATTGATTCACCCCCCCTCAGTATTATTTCCAACAATTGGTGTCAGAGCAGGTCCTTCAGAAGAAGCTTGATCACTTGAAGGAAGATCTATCATCATGAGCAACTACTAGAGGGAAGCATCGATCAGGCCACTGATTTTTTATGGGACAAACTTCGTATATTGGAAGGTAAGAGTCACTGCCTATCTTCAATCTCTTGGTACAGAAGTCTCGGATATCATAGATACATGGTACACCTTTCCGTCAGTAACACCTACAGATCCGGCTAGTAAGAAGCAATATGAAACAAATGTAAAGGCTGTTAATACTCTATTAGGATGTCTATCTCAATCAGAATTCATCAAGGTTATGCAGTATAAATCCACAAAAGAAATATGGGACAAGATTGTTCTGAGTTATGAAGGAGATGAATAGGTAAAACGAGAAAAACATCAAACCCTCAGAATTCAGTATGAAAATCTCAGAATGCACAATGATGAAAGTGTGGCTAACAATTTCCTTCATGTAGATGAGGTTGTTAATTGTATGAAAAATTTGGGTGAAGAAGTAAAAGAGGCTGTTGTGGTTGAAAAGGTTCTAAGATCCTTGTCCCCTAAATTTGAATCTAAAGTTTCTGCTATAGAAGAAAAAGAGAATCTACGAAACCTCACTATGTCATAGATGCACGGAATTCTGACCGCTTACGAAATGAGGAAAGGAGGACCATCAGACAGAAGAGAAGTTGCTTTCAAGGCTTTAGGCAAAGGAGATTACTATGATTCATGACATCTATCAGAAGAATACGAAGAATCAAATTTTGTCAAGAACCTTCAACGATGTGCTGGAAGATTCAAAGGTAAGTTACCTTTCAAATGCTTTACTTGTGGAAGAGTCGGTCACTATGCTACAAGGTGTCCACATAAAGACAAGCTTAATAAAGGTAAGGAACCTGTCATATGGAACAAGAAACAGAATAAGAAAAGTTATTACACTCATGAAGACAGTGATGGACTTTCAAATAGTGACGAAGATGAACAAGGTAACAATTATAGACTCTTAATGGCTTTTGAAGATGATGATTTTATGGATGCTATAGATGAAGAAGGTCTTTATGAAGAAATTTCTAGACTCAAAATATGTTTAGAAGAGAAGAATGTGATCATTGACACTCTTCAATTCCAACTTGCTGAAAAGGAAAAACTTCATGAAAAGTTAGAATGTGAAATTGTTGGTCTAAGAAAAGAGATTGAGAAAACAAAAGCTCTTAATCTTAGATTTGTTAAAGGATCAGAAGCTCTAGATGAGATTATCAATGTACAGTGTTCTCCACTAATCAAGACAGGTCTGGGGTATAATGAAGAAGCATCTCAAGTGAAGCAACCATCCACCTCCAAACGTTATCTTGATGCAGCAACGAGGAGTGAGAAAAGGTCAAATAAAAATCACCAGGTAAATCAGGGACAATTTACCTCAAGAATGAACAAAGACTAGCAGGTAAATCAGGGGCTATCCACCTTAAGGATGAACAGAAGCTACAACCAGCCACAGGTAAAATCTTACCAATTTTCCTCAAGAATGGATGCTAGTAGAAACTACAATCGGTTGGTTGATAGATTTGATAACCGTAGGAGTTTATTCAATGGCCAATGTTTTTCTTGTCATAACTTTGGTCCCAAAGCAGCTCAATGTGTTTCCTATAAGACAATCATGACTAAAGAAGCTCAAAAACAAAGGAGCATGTCTCGGATCAGAACCTACAATAACTTTTCTGCTCTTGAAAGTGAATTAGAATGCTCTATTTGTAACAACTTTGGTCATGAAGATTCTGAATGCAGGAGCAGGTTTCCGCAGACATCTCAGAAGGAGCAAGCCTTAAGTGTCAAAACATGGAGAATGAAGTAACCACAACTAGAGATGTGGTATAGCTTTATATGCAGAAGGGCAAGAAAATCAATGGTACATTGATAGTGACTGTTTGAAACACATGACAGGTGATAAGGAAAAACTCCAGTCATATAGTGCCTTAGAGAAGGAGAAGAAGGTCTCTTTTGGAAATGACACCCCTGCGCTCATAAAACATAAAGGTTCTGTTCAGTTGAAAGAAAAGGTCAAAGCTAGAAATGTTATGTATGTTGATGGGTTAAAGCATAATTTGTTGAGTGTCAGTCAAATGTGTGATCAAGGAACGAAGGTAATATTTCGATCAAATGGATGTAGTGTTCGTGATCTTGATACAGGAAAAACAGTGATCAAAGGTGTAAGGACTCCAAATAATTTATACATATTCAAAGAAGGAAAACATCAATGCTATCTAAGCAAGAACGATGAACACTAGTTATGCACAAAAGATTGGGGCATCTTAGCTTCTCACAGATAAGGAAAGCATGTAAATACCAGGCAGTTCGTGGTCTTCTAGACATCAGAATTCCAGACAATACAATTTGCAAATCATGTAAGTTTGGTAAGAAAACCAGAACTAACTTCCTTGAGAAGGAAGGATAAGCTAGCAGGCCACTTGAACTTGTCCATACTGATGTATGCGACCCATCTAGAAAAAGGTCACCTCGAGAAGAAGAATATTTCATATTATTCATTGACGAATTTTCCAAGATGTGTTGGATAGGACTTATGATGCACAAAGATGAAGCCTTTGAAAAGTTCAAATCATTCAAAGCCTTGGTGGAGAACGAATCAGATCACAAAATCAAATGCCTCAGGTTTGATAGAGGTGGGGAGTTTACCTGGAATGAATTTTTCGACTTTTGTGAACAATATGGAATAAGAAGGGAATTCTCTACAGCGAGGACTCCTCAGCAAAATGGAGTGGTAGAAAGGATGAATAGAACAGTTCAAAAAATGGCCCGTGCTATCCTTGATGAGTCTGGAACTCCCGCAACCTTCTGGGGTGAAGCTACATTTGCTGCAGTTGTTATTCTCAACAAGACAAATATTCGGGTGAACAACACTCAAACTCCTCATGAGCTGTGGTATGGTGAGACTCCTTTAGTAAAACATTTCAAAATTTTTGGGAAAAAATGCTATATTAAAAATAATGATGAAAATCTTGGTAAGCTTGAACCTAGAGCAGATGAAGGCATTCTCCTTGGTTATTCTCCTCACAACAAAGCATACAAATGTTACAATAAAAGGCTTGGAAGAATTGTCGACAGCGTTGATGTAGTAGTGAATGAAAAAGAAAACACTCCTAGGCAGGTAAGATCTGAAGACTTCAAAGATGATGAGGAATATCCATCACCATCAAATCAGATTCATGATGAAGAAGAAACCCATGAGGCACCAGAGGATGAGATAAGAATAGAAGAAAAGACTCCATCCAGGTATGTTCAAAAGAATCATCCAGAATCTCAAATTTTGGGGCAAAAGGAGGCAGGCATACAAACAAGAAGAACAATTGTAGAAGCTTCAAGCTATTTGCCATTACTCTCCTCCATTGAACCATGAAATGTAAGAGAGGCATGCAAAGATGAATGCTGGGTCAAGGCAATGGATGAAGAACTTGAGCAGATCGAAAAGAACAACACTTGGGAGTTGGTTCCTAGACCAAAAGATAAGAATGTTATAGGGACAAAATGGATCTTCAAAAACAAGTTGAATGAAAATGGGGAAGTAATTAGAAATGAGGCCAGACTTGTTTGTAAAGGGTATGCTCATCAAAAAAGGATAGACTTTGAAGAAACTTTTGCTCTCGTTGCAAGACTTGAGGCCATCAGAATGTTCCATGCTCTCTCTAGCTTTTAGAAGTTCAAAGTATTTCAAATGGATGTCAAATCAACCTTTCTGAATGGAGACTTAGAAGAAGAAGTGTACATTGAGCAACCAGATGGTTTCATCCTTGGGAATGATCCAAATCTTGTATGCAGACTAAAAAATGCTCTCTAAGGTCTCAAACAGGCTCCAAGGGCTTGGTACTATCGGTTGGACAAATACCTTCATCAACAAGGTTTTTCAAAAGGATCAACAGATAGCAATCTTTATATAAAAATTGAAAATGACAAGTTACTAATACTTGTTGTGTATGTAGATGATATTATCTTTGGCAGTAATGAAGAAGTTATGAGTCAAAACTTTGCCTTGGTAATGAAGAAAGAATTTGAAATGTCTTTGCTTGGAGAGCTGACATATTTTCTTTGTCTACAAATCCAACAAAATGAAGGCGGTATATTTTTATCTCAAACCAAGTACCTCAAGTAGATCTTGAATAAATATGGCATGGAAGATTTGAAACCAGTATGTACCCCTATGGTTATAGGATGCAGCGTTAATGAAAATGATGAATCAGCAGCAGTGCATCAACCAACCTATAGATCCATGATTGGAAGTCTGCTTTACTTAATAGGTACCTGACCAGACATCATGCATGCAGTGGGAATAGTTGGAAGATTTCAGGAAAATACAAAGGAAACTCATCCTTAGGCAGTTAAGAGAATCTTCAAGTACCTTCAAGGAACTCAAAACTATGGCTTATGGTATCCTAGAGATACAAATCTCACACTTCATGCTTATACAGATGCAGATTGGGCCGGAAGCATGGATGATAGAAAACGCACTAGTGGAGGTGCATTCTTCATGGGTTCCAGATTAGTATCTTGGTTCAGTAAGAAACAGAGTTCAATTGCTTTATCTACAGCTAAAGCAGAGTATGTGGCTACTGCATCTTGTTGCACACAACTTCTTTGGATGATGAAAACTTTGCAGGACTTTCAAATCACTTGTACTCCACATATCTCCATCCTATGTGATAATACAAGTGCTATCAGCATTTCAAAGAACCCAGTCATGCATTCAAAGACCAAGCATATACCTGTCAAATATCATTTTCTTCAGGAACAAGTGCTTGAACAAAAGGTCAAGTTGGAGTATGTTCCGTCTAAGGAACAAGTTGTTGATATACTCACTAAACCACTACCCAGGGAGACCTTTGAATACCTCAAGCAAACGTTGGGGGTAGTTTATGCTTCATCTTGTTGTTGAATCTTATCTGTTTCAGAGATTATTGGTTGTACGCGAGTTTCATATCGGGTATACGCGTATATTCGCTAGTTTTTGGATTGGTCAAAGACCATCTGGCACAGGTTCAGGGGGAGCCTATATCCTTCTAATAATACATTGTTGGCATTATTGTAGATGATCTTCGAGGAGAAAGTACAGAAGGAGAATATGGATATTGTTGCTAATGTTTTGTCTCTATGTCTTATGGTGTATGGTAGATTATGGTTCTTCTTGAAGAAAATTTCTTTTGCAGATCTCGCCTACAGTTAGGGGGAGCATGATCAGCATGGCAGAGTAGAGTTTTCAACATGTTCTCAGGGGGAGCATAACCCTTTGCCCTTGATGACAAATGGGGAGAATGTCTTTGAGGATATTGGGGTTGTCGTCAAGTCCAAAGGGGGAGATTGTTGGCATTATGATTCAGGTTTGGTGCTATGGCACAGGTGTTGTCTTTGATGGAAACTCACTCAAGTGGCAAATCACTGCTCAGGCTCTCAAAATGATAGAAAATGAGATACCCGCAGGTGTGCTTAACAAAAGCTGCAGACCCGCAGGTGCCTCGAACAAGAAGTGCAAACATACCCGCAAGTACTCTGAACAAAAGGTGCGGGTACCAAATTCACTCACATCAATATAGAGAAGCGTGCACACGTGGGAATTTTTATGATTGACCCATGGTATTTAGTCCAAAGTACATGATCCTATGGTTTTGGTCTGTGGTATAGCATTTAAATTATTGAACCCTGGTTTTGGGTCCCTTGTATTGGTTTTCCATGGTTTTGATCCATGGTTTGAGTAAGGGCTTGCCTATAAAAAGGAAACGAGATCATTTGGCTAGAAACTTGTGAAAATTGAATATCTTAAGATCTGAAATTTTGGGTGATCGGTTTGGAAAGCTAGATCTAAATCAAGGAGAAAACTGTAAATTGTAAGGCGGATCTATTATAGGTCATGAGCTCTTTGGCGCATGATTAGATCTGTGGATCTAACAGTCTGTGGCACATTGGAGGACTGATAATTTGGCTCTATACAGAGGTCTGCAGGCGATCCACAGCACAGGTGTGGAGGTACGCAATGTAGCAGATGGATCAGGTGCGAAGGTACACAGAGTAGCAGAAGGTGCAGGTGTGGAGGTACGCAACACAGTAGACTGATCAAGTGTAGAGGTGCGTTGTCGGGTAGACAATGCAGGTGCAGAGATGCGCAGTCTAGACATGAAGAACTGCGGATATTCGCAGGTTTCTATTAGTGAAGTTGCAGACTTTTCTTGAAATATTTTTTGGCTGCCTTTTGTCTATTGCTGCGGAGTTCTGGGTTTAGATTACTGGTATTACCTTTCTGGTTATTGAATTCTGAGAGGCTATTGGCTGATCCATTTGTTGATAGTAGAAGGAGATTGGTTGATTCACATGTACTTGATGATTATTTGATGTTCATGGATCCAGTCTGAAAATTAATAAAATGTGGTCCTTGGAAGAAAAGAAGTAGGTCAGCACCTACGTACTAGTAACTCAGCTAGTACAAGAGCTAAGGGGGTTGTAACTCCCTTCTAGGAGAGACTGGAAAACGAGAGAGGCTTGTAGCTCTCTGCAGGTTGCAGCTTGCATACTGGTAAAGGACTGCATCAGTACAAAATCATTGTAAAAGAAGTTTCTAATTGAAAGAAGATAGAGACACATTGCAGCAGGTGGTTTTCACCCACATTGGGTTTCCACCTTATATCTGGTGTTCTTTGGTGTGACTGTCTATTTTTTCTTGTTCCTGTTCATTATTATATGGTACTAACATCCAAATTAATGGTCAACATCTGAAGAATAAATTAAATTATAAATCTAGAAGGAATATTGAAAATAATTTGATAATACTAATTCACCCCCCCTCTCAGTATTATTTCCAACAATATCCTTACAGCAACAGATTATTTTACTAAGTGGGTAGAAGCAGTTCCACTCAAGACAGCTAATGCTAAAAATATCATTGAGTTCACAGATCAATTTATAATCACCAGGTTTTGATTTCCTTCCGCTTTAATATTTGATAATGCATCATACTTTTCGGGAAAAGTAATGACTGAATTTGCACTTAAAAGAGGATTCAAACTTAAATATTCGGCCAATTACTACCCATAGGGCAATGGGTTAGCTGAGTCTACAAATAAAAGCCTAATCAGGATTATCAAAAGAACAGTTGACCAAAATCATAAAAATTGGCATAAGTCTTTAATATATGCTTTGTGGGCAGACCGAATAACGTAAAAAGCTTCCATCGGCACTTCTCCCTTTAATTTAGTTTATGGGAAAGAAGTGGTTCTTCCGACTCATTTAGCAATTCCCTCTTTGTCTTTAGTTCATTACATTGATGAAGTACCAACTTCCTCCTTACAGCTAAGACAAATGGAAATAATCAAATTAGAAGAACAACGAGAACAGGTTAAGAAAACCCATGCTCATCATCAAGCACTAGTAAAATCCTCTTTTGATCCAAACATAATGACCATAAAAGATTTTTAGATGGGAGATTTAGTTTTAAAATGGGACAACGCTCATGAAGAGAAAGGGAAACAAACAAAATTTCAAAGAATGTGGCTTGGTCCTTTCCAAATTGTAGAAGTCATAGGTACATCAATGTTTATGTTACAGGATTTAGCAGGTAAAAGAGACTCTTTGCCTGTTAACGGACAAATTCTCAAGAAATATTTTCCATAGAAGATTATTCTTCTATTTTGTAGAGTAATTGTTTTTCTTTCATAATAAAACCAGTTGTGAATGGTTACATTAGGCATTTACAAATAAGATACCAGTTCTCTTTCAGATTTTGATTTTTTGCTTGTATAAATAGCAAATCTTTTGAAAAATTGATCTTTATTATTGAAAGATATAGTTAAAGACTCTAGCCTAGATATGGTACTAGCTTCAACTTCATAAAGTTTGATGAAAACAACCTTTAGTGAAGAAATTGTTTTATATCAGTGCAATGAAAGGTATCATAACAAAATAAAGATTCGTTGTAGAACAACTATTTCCAAAAACTCTACTATTGTCAACCAGAGCTATCTTAAGGAAACAATGACTTCCTCCCTGCTAAGGAAATCACAACTTTCAGAGGAACAATCCAAGGATACACTTCATCTTGAAGAATGAGAGGTATCATCACGAGTCGGCTTATCATAATCACATATATTATAACTTGCTGACTTTGCCAAATATTTGACACCACAACAGGGCAATGGCTCAAGATTGTTGCAATCAAAAGGCATGGGGTCTCATCACGAGCGAGCTTGTTTAGCAAAGTTATAAATCAAGTGAATGACTGTGTCATAAATTGGCTATCAAACCAAGACATTGTTCTTTAAGAGTAAAAGAAAATGAAAGCAATAAGTGTGGATATGGATTCTTCTTTAAGAGTTGTAGGTTGCTTTAAGTAGGATGCAAGATCATTGTTGGGTAACAGGTAACCCTGTCGAGGCTATTAACGCCTGCTAGCAGCAGAAGCTCTACCTACGAAAAATGAGCATATTTAAAACTAGTTTACAGAGAAGACTTTGTTTTATCTTTACAGACCAAGTAATGACTTATGTAAATATAAGGACTAGCTGGAGGGAGTAAATAATCAAAGTTGAAAATAGTTGAAACAAAATGTCATTTACAAGTTAGAGCATAATGTACTTTATATTTCCATAATAAATTTTAACTTTCTGAAAGATTTTCTGTTTTCAAAGTTTAGAAAATTCAATAGAAAAACAGAGATAACGGGTTCTTCCAAGTGAATCGCCAATTGTTGTGGCCACCAACAACCCCCCTCCTTATATAGTGTTATTGCTAATACTAAATAAGTGGGGACCCTTATTCAAGAATTTAAAAAATCAATTAGTACTTATATTTTCTTTTGGATAAAGCTTACCATCATGGACTTAGGAAAAAAACTTTGAAAAACCTAAAAAAGCTTAAGTTTCATGATGAAGGAAGTAAAGTCACTCCTTAAGAAATGTCGCATCGTGCAAAGAAAGATAGGATGCCTTCTTATGATCCAAAATCTTAAAAAAAATATGAGATTGCGACGCGAAACTCCATCGCATCGCATACATTAATAAGCACTCACGTTGAAAAACCTTAAAATCGTTGATTTGCGATATCGCATATCGCATATCACAAAATCACATAAAATGCAAATAACGATTAAAAAATCTTGCGATCTTGTGACCTTGCGACATTGCGATCTTGCAATCTAGCGATCTTGAAATCTGCGATATTGCGATATTGCGATCTAGCGATATTGCAACCTTGCGATCAAGCTCTAATGATATTGCGATACTGTGATGCAGCTATATAGCGATAATGCGATGCTGCAATCTGCAATACTATGATGTAAATCACAGAATCATTCCATCGTAGATTTTCCTAGCTCAATATTCAAGAAAAAGCTTTTTCCATAAACCAAGAACTGGTCACGCACTTTAATATTAATTAATGAGTTATATGCCAGTTGTTAATAAAATATGGTTTTGTGTTTATCAAGGAGCCAGTTCACGTAAGGTGGTGTGTTTTTGCATATCTTTGGCATTTAAAGCTTTCCTGTCATTATTTTTATTATTACTTTCACCTCATTTGTAAAACTACAGGAGCGAAGAACAAAAGGTTATATAAAGCAGTATGTAGGAAACTATGAGGAAGAAAGGCAGGACTCCAAAATTCATCTGGGAAGGCACACCTGATCTACTTAAGGAAGAGAATCCTAAGGTAATGCGATTTGTGGCTACTACAGGCCCATCAAGGTAATATGAAACATCAGTTACAGAGTTAGCTCGTTCATTCTTGCACTGGATAGCAGCAAGGCCCCAAATTCTCACATACATGGACAGTGTTGATAACAGAGATGAATAGTTTAAGACTTTGGTCAAAAGCTTGCAGAATCATTATCTTCACAGATTTTGAACTTTATATCTCCCAAAAGGTGCAAAAGGCAAAAAACGCATCAAGGAAGCCTGAATCAAGAAACATAGGAAGTTTCCGATGTGGGATTAGCGCCTAGCGTTAATCGCACATCGATGATAAAATTGCTCGAAAATGAAAGCTTCCAATTGCTCAATTACTTGCAAACCCCAAAAAATTGCAAGAGGCGACGCTAGAAACAGAAATCTAAAGAAAAGGCAAAAGCAATTTAAGGGTTAATCAAGTCAAATTGGGAATAATATTGGGCATACATGGTAAAGTCATATAGTCAGTGGATGATTCCCAAATACATCATCAATTCTTCCAAAAAGATGGTGCCAAATCTTGCTAATTCCATTTCACAGCACAATTATAAGTTGAAGTCGGTCGATCGACTCTTCTTAGGCAATGCTGAATGCTTGTGATATTAAGGAGCAAATACAGAAATAGTTAGATGTTAGATTTAAGTTTAGAAATAGCTTACTTTATTTTTTCTTAGAAAAAGGACGGTCATTTAAACCGCATCTTGAATTTTTGTAATAAGTTATTTTTAGTTTTAGTTAGTTGTATTTAAACCCTTCTCATGCATTTAGAGAAGGGTCCAGAAATTTGTCAAAAACTTGTCCTCAGAACATGCACTTTTGCACCCTCTGAGGGGGTTTTAATGAATGAATGGAACAAGATTTGTTAATGTTTTCATTTAATATCTACTACTGATGTTGCACTTTTGTACTCTTAGTGGATGTTAGATCAAGGAGAGATAAATCATTGTCGCTTGAAGCTCATGAGTAGGACTAGTTATAAATGGTACTTTTATCTCTTAACCATTTCTGCTTATGTGTTTAAAGCAATATTTATTTTAGTTGTTTATATATTAATGCGTGAATGCCTAAGTTATCATTTGGCACTTTTGTACGGTGATAGCTATTATTTATGCTTAATGTATGAATAACTCATTATGCGATATGTTTTTCACAACTGTTTCGTCTAACTTTTTATACGAAGTGGTTCATATTTATTGAATTATTTTCTCATAATAGCTTAATGATCTTTATTACCTGTTTTTATTTGAGATCTTTTTAGATCGCCAAATAGAAGAATTACACCCCGAGTTAGTATAGACTTAGATGTTTTCTGCTTATTAGAATACAATAGCATAGCACTAGATTAAAGTTAGAATTATTACATCTTAATTAGGAATCGTTAGATCAGAAGCATCAAATTCTACACACACACACTCATAAAGTGGGAAACTGGTCCCATATCCCCAGTCGGACTCGCTATACCAAACGGATAAGGAGCTGCCAACCAAGGTCCGGACCGGGCAGGTATCCCCCTTGTTGTAGACCCAATATTCAGGGCTTCAACACACCTATAAACTACCATTTGAACCTAATCATTAGTTCACAACTGAGATGAGACACAGACCAACCTTACCTAACACTTTGAAGAATTGGCAAGTGTTTTATAGTGATAAGCAGATTAACAATTCTTAACCCTAGAGGAAGAATTTTCTAGCATTAATATAGATGTAGATATAGTTAATGAGTTTGAGCAAATAAATAAGATAGAAACAGACATTTCAGTAGAAAGTGCAACTCAAATTCTTCACCCAACAAAATTTACCAACAAAGAAATACAGGACCTTAAAGAAATGGACATTGAGGAGATTATCGAAGGAGAATTTGAAGTTATCAATTTAAAAGACAATCATTTGTCTAAAGGATTAACTCTTTTGGAAGATCTCTTTTATTTTAATGATATTCCAAAGAAACCTAATATGGAACCTCTAAAAGCAGATATAAGGACTATAACTTGGGGACTGAATAAAATCCAAAAATAGTAAAATTATCTAAATCTTTGTCCCCTGACCAAAAACTCAAATATGTTGAACTAATGAGAGAATTCCAGGATGTCTTTGCCTGGAGCTATGAAGACCTAAAATCATATGACACCTCTATAATTCAACATACAATACCTCTAAAGGAAAATAAAAAACCATTCAAACAAAATCTCAAAAGAATTAATCTTGTACTACTTCCCTTAATTGAGCAAGAAATAAAACAAATGTATGAAGCAGAGGTAATTGCTTATATTAGATTTTCAGAGTGGGTGTCTAATTTAGTACCTATCAGGAAGAAAACTAGAGAAATCAGATTATGTGTTGATTTAAGAAATGTTAATAAGGTTGCTTTCAAGGACAATTACCCTTTACCTAAGATGGATCACATTTTACAAAGGGTAGTAGGTGCTTCTAGGATTTCACTTTTGGGTGGGTTCTCAGGCTATAACCAAATTTTGGTTCATCCTGATGACCAGGAAAACACTGCTTTTACAACACCATGGGGAACATTCAAGTATGTCAAAATTCCATTTGGGCTTAAGAATGCAAGGGCAACCTTTCAAAGAGTAATGGACATAGCATTTGCAAAAGAAATTCATGATTTTCTGGTTATATATCTAGATGACCTGACTGTTTTTTCTAAATCAGATCAACAACATTTGGATCATCTGAAACATGTATTCTCAAAATGCAGAAAATATGGTATTTCTTTAAATATTAAGAAGTCCTTTTTTGGTCTAGAGGAAGGAAAACTCTTGGGCCATATCATTTCCAAAGATGGCATTAGAATTGATCCTATTAGGATAGAAGCTATTCTGCAAATACCCCACCCCAGAAATGTGAAAGAACTTCAAGCTTTCCTAGGAAAGATTAATTTTTTGAGAAGATTTATATCTAACTTAGTGGAATTAATTAGATTGCCTACTAATATGTTGAAAAAGGATTCAAAGGTTAAATGGATAGTAGAACCCTGTTGAAGCCTCGAAAATCGGGTCTACAACAAGGGGGATACCCGCCCAGTTCGGACCTTGGTTGGCAACTCCTTATCCATTTGGTATAGCGGGTCCGACTGGGGGTATGGGACCAATTTCCCAATTTATGAGTGTGTGTGTGTGTAGAATTTGATGTTTCTGATCTAACGATTCCTAATTACGATGTTCTAATTCTAACTTTAATCTAGTGCTATGCTATTGTATTGTAATAAGCAGAAAACATCTATGTCTATACTAACCCAGGGTGAAATTCTTCTATTATGTGATCTAAAAAGATTTCAAATAACAACTGGTAATAAATATCATTCAGCTATTATGAGAAAAGAATTCAATAAATATGAACCACTTCATATAAAAAGTTAGATGAAATAAGTGTGAAAAACATATCACATAATGAACTATCCATACATTAAGCATAAATAAATAGCTATCACCATACAAAAGTGCCAAATGATAACTCAGGCATTCACACATTAATATATAAACAACTAAAACTGAATATCACTTTAACACATAACAAAAAATGGTTAAGAGATAAAAGTATCATTTATAACTAGCCCTACTCATGAGCTTCAAGTGACAATGATTTATCTCTCCTTGATCTAACATCCACTAAGAGTACAAAAGTGAAACATCAGTAGCAGATATTAAATTCAAACATTAACAAATCCTGTTCCATTCATTCATCAAAACCTCCTCGAAGGGTGAAAAAGTGCATGTTCTGAGGACAAGTTTTTGACAAATTTCTGGACCCTTCTTTAAATGCATGAGAAGGGTTTAAATACTACTAACTAAAACTAAAAATAACTTATTACAAAAATTCAGGATGTGGTTTAAATGACCGTACTTTTTCTAAGCAAAAATAAAATAAAACTATTTCTAAAATTAAATCTAACATCTAACTATTTCTGTATTTGCTCCTTAATATCGCAAGCATTCAACATTTGCTTGAGAAGAGTTGGTTGACCGACTTCAGCTTATAATTGTGCTGAGAGAATAGAATTAGCAAGATCTGGCGCTATCGTTTCAGCAGAATTGATGACGTATTTGGGAATCATCTCCTAATTATGTGACTTTACCATGTATGCCCAGTATTATTCCCAATTTAACTCGATTAACCCTGAAATTTCTTTTGCCTTTTCTTTAGCTTTCTGTTTCTATCGTCACCTCTTGCAATTTTTTGGGGTTTGCAGGTAACTGAGAAATTGGAAGCTTTCCTTTTTAAGCAATTTTCTTAGCGATGCGCGATTAGTGCTAGGTGCTAATCGCGCATCGGAAACTGCCTCTGTTTCTTGATTTAGGCTTCCTTGACGCATTTTTCTCCTTTTGCACCTTTTGGGAGATATAAAGCTCAAACTTTGTGAAGATAATGATTCCGTAAGCTCTTGACCTGAGTCTTAAACTGTTCATTTCTATCATTAACACTGTCCATGTATGTGAGAATTTGGGGCGTTGGTGCTATTTAGTGCAGGAATGAATGAGCTAAATCTGTAACCAATGTTTCAGCCGACCTTGATGGGCTTGTAGTAGCCGCAAATCCCATTACCTTAGGATTCTCTTCCTTGTGCCTTTCCAAACGGAAATTGGAGTCCTGCCTTTCTTCCTCATAGTTTCCTGCATACTGCTTTGTATAACCTTTTGTTCTTTGTTCCTGCAGTTTACAAATGAGGTGAAAGTAATGATAAAAATAATGACAGGAAAGCTTTAAATGCCAAAGATATGCAAACACACGCCACTTTACTTGAAATAGCTCTTAGATAAACACAAAACCATATTTTATTAACAATTGGCATATAACTCATTAATTAACATTAAAGTGCATGACTAGTTCTTGGTTTATGAAAAAAGCTTTTTCTTGAATATTGAGCCAGGAAAATCTGCGATGGAATGATTCTGAGATTTGCATCGCAGTATCGCAGATCGCATTATTTTTGTATCACTGCATCGCATTATCACTATATCGCTAGAGCTTGATCGCAAGGTCGCAATATTGCTAGATCGCAAGATCGCAATATCGCAGATTGCAATATCGCAATAAGGGAATATTGTTTAATCGTTATGTGTATTTTATGGGAATTTATGATATGCGATATGCGATATCGCATATCGGCGATTTTGAGGTTTTCCAATGTCAGTGTTTATTAATGTATGCGATGTGATGGGGTTTCACATCGCAATCTCGCATTTCTTAAAATTTTAGCTCATGAGAAGGTATCCTATCATTCTTTGCGCGATGCGATATTTCTTAAGGAGTGACTTTACTTTCTTCGTCATGAAACTTAAGTTTTTTATATTTTTCAAAGGTATTTTCCTAAGTTCATGATGCTAAGCTTTATCCAAAAGGAAATGTAAGCACTAACTGATTTTTTTAAATTTTTGACTAAGGGTCCCCACTTATTTAGTATTAGCAATAAAACTATATAAGGAGGGGGGTTGTTTGTGGCCACAACAATTGGCGATTCACTTGGAAGAACCAGTTATCTCTGTTTTTCTATTGAATTTTCTAAATTTCCAAAACAGAAAATTTTTCAGAAAGTTAAACTTTATTATGGAAAGATAAAGTACATTATGCTCTAACTTGTCAATGACATTTTGTTTCAACTATTTTCAACTTTGATTATTTACTCCCTCCTGCTATTCCTTGTATTTACATCATTCATTACTTGGTCTGTAAGGATAAAACAAATTCTTCTATGTAAACGAGTTTTAAATATGCTCATTTGTCATAGGTAGAGCCTCTACTGCTAGCAGGGGTTTATAGCCTCGACAGGGTTACCTGTTACCCAGCAATGATCCTGTATCCTACTTAAAGAAACCTACAAATCTCAAAGAAGAATCCACATCCACACTTATTGCTTTGATTTTCTTTTACTCTTAAAGAACAATGTCTTGGTTTGATAGCCAATTTATGACACAGTCATTCACTTGATTTATAACTTTGTTGAACAAGTTGGCTGGTGATGAGACCCCTTGCCTTTTGATTGCAACAATCTTGAGTCATTGCCCTGTTGTGGTGTACAGTATTTGGCAAAGTCAGAAAGTTATAATATCTGTGATTATGATAAACCAACTCATGACGAGACCTCTCATTCTTCAAGATGAAGTGTATCCTTGGATTGTTCCTCTGAAAATTGTGATTTTCTTAGCAGGGAGGAAGTCATTGTTTCCTTAAGATAACTCTGGACGACAATAATAGAGTTTTTGGAAATAGCTGTTCTACAGAGAATCTTTATTTTGTTATTGATACCTTTCATTGCATTGATACAAAATAATTTCTTCACTGAAGGTTGTTTTCATCAAGCTTTATGAAGTTGAAACTAGTACCATATCTAGGTTAGAGTCTTTAACTATATCTTTGGATAATAGAGATCAATTTTCCAAAAGATTTATTATTTATACAAGTGAAAAATCAAAATCTAAAAGAGAATTGATATCTTATTCGTAAATGCATAATGTAACCATTCACAACTAGTTTTATTATGAAAAGAAAAATAATTACTCTACAAAATAGAAGAATAATCTTCTATGGAAAATATTTCTTGAGAATTTGAAAAGGACCAAGCCACATTCTTTGAAATTTTGTATGTTTCCCTTTCTCTTCATGAGCCTTGTCCCATTTTAAAACTAAATCTCCCATCTGAAAATATTTTCTGGTCATTATGTTTGAATCAAAAGAGGATTTCGCTAGTGCTTGATGATGAGCATGGGTTTTCTTAACCTGTTCTCATTTTTCTTCTAATTTGATTATTTCCATTTGTCTTAGCTGTAAGGAGGAAGTTAGTACTTCATCAATGTATTGAACTAAAGACAATGAGGGAATTTCTAAATGATTCAGAAGAACCACTTCTTTCCCATAAACTAAATTAAAAGGAGAAGTGCCGATGGAAGCTTTTTGTGTTATTCAGACTGCCCACAAAGCATATATCAAAGACTTAAGCAAATTTTTATGATTTTGGTCAACTGTTCTTTTGATAATCCTGATTAGGTTTTTATTTGTAGACTCAGGTAACCCATTTCCCTGTGGGTAGTAATTGGTCGAATATTTAAGTTTGAATCCTCTTTTAAGTGCAAATTTAGTCATTGCATTTCTAGAAAAGTATGATGCATTATCAAACATTAAAGCGAAAGGAAATACAAACATGGTGATTATAAACATCTATGAACTCAATGATATTTTCAACATTAGCCGTCTTTTATGGAACTGCTTCTACACACTTAGTAAAATAATATGTTGTTGTAAGGATATATCTATGCTGCTTAGAAGAGTGAGGAACAATCTCACCTATTATGTCCAATCCCCACTGATTGAAGGGTTGCTCAATGTTAACTGGCTGTAGTCGCAAGGATGGCTTCTTTTGTCTCCCAGCAGTAGTTTCGCAGACTTGACATTTCCTCACTTAACTGTGCGAGTCTTTGAATAATGTGGGCCAGTAATAGCCTGCGTGCAAGATTTTATGTGCAGTAGCATCTCCAGCATAGTGTCTTCCTACTGGCCCATCGTGGAGTTCTTGCAAAACTTTTTCAGCTTTAGATTTCTCAAGGCATCTAAGGAGATCAGAATCATAATTTATTCTAAAAGGAATATCATTTATGAGTTGATATTGTTTGGCTTCCAACCTTAGAACTCTTTTCTTAGTATGATCAAGGTGTGAAGGAGCATATCCGTTCTTAAGATAATAAATGAGATCAACGTATAATGACTCAGCATCATTTAGGCTTACCTCGCACATTTGTACCTCTGCAGATGGATTTTCAGAAATTCGCAACGCTCCAGCTAGCATTTTGCAAAAGCCTTGACCTTTTACAATGTTTGCTTGTTTGATTTCTATGTCATATTCTTGTAAGGTAGTAACCCAATTGGCCCTTTTCTCACCCACATTCTTCTATACTAGAAGATTTCTTACCGCTGGAAAGAGTACTATAATTTTAGTATGGGTTTTGAGTAGAAAAGGTCTGAAAATATTTGATTGCTTTGAAAACAACATAAACCTATTTCTCCACATCTGAATAATTTAATTCAGCACCCTGTAAATTTGAACCGAAAAAAGCAATTGGGGCTTCCACCTTTTCTTGATTCGCTTGAGTGAGTATCACAACATATGACCTATCTGAGGAAAATGTATATAAAACAAAAGGCTTTGAAAAATTTGGAGTTGCTAAAGATGGAGCATTAATAATAGCTTGTTTGATTAGGTTGAATGCTTCGTGTTCATCTTGGCCCCATTTAAAATTTGAGTTCTTTTTAATCATGGCTTGTAAAGGAGACACGATTCTTGAAAAATCTGGAACAAATCTCTTTACAACGTTGATCTGACCAAGGAAAGATTGCATGGCTTTTTTGTTGTGAGGTAGGGATATTTCAGAAATCTCTTTGATTCTATCGGAATCGATGTGAATTCCAGATTTTGACACTATGAATCCTAGAAGTTTTCCTTCACTTAATCTAAAAAAGGATTTTTTTGGGTTAAGTGAAATTCCATACCTTAAACAACGTTGGAAGATTTGTTTTAAATCTCTAAGATGGTTGCTTTATTTCTTGGAATACACAATTATATCATCCAAATAAATTACTACAGATTTATTGACTAAACCTTTGAATGCGATGTCCATGGCTCTCTGAAATGTGGCACCAGCATTAATCAAACCAAATGGCATCTTTCGATATGCGTATGTGCCCCATTGAATTCTGAATGTGGTTTTTAATTGATCATCAGGATGTACCAACACTTGATTGTATCCTAAAAATCCATCCAAGAAGGACATCAATTCTGAGCCCACCACTGCCTGCAATATTTGTTCCATTGGTGGTAAAGGAAAATTATCCTTTTGGCAGGCCTTGTTAAGATTTCAAAAGTCAATGCAAATTCTAATATCTCCGTTTTTATTTCTAACAGGTACCATATTGGAGACCCATTTAAAATGTCTGACAGGAAATATTATTTTGGCTTTCAATAACTTATTGAGTTCAGTTTTTATCTGATTTTCTAAATTGGGATGGATCTTTCTCAATTTTTGTTGTACAGGTTTTTCATTATCGATCATTGGATAGTATGTTGGATGATGGAAGTGTCGTATGTTTTGAGTTCATCATAGTTCTAAGCAAAAACGTTTTTACATTGTCTCAAAAAACGAATATACGCTAATTTTTCTTCAGGGGTTAGGCCGAGGCCTAGATTAATGTTTTGTGGTTTGGCATCGGTTCCTAGGTTTACTAATTCATAATTCAAAGTTGAACTTTGGAGTTTTGAATTGGTAGACCTTTTAAACCGATATTTCAAATCATACAAGTCTTCTAACTTGACCATCGACTTAGGTATAGCATTGTTAGTGCCATCCTGTTGTAATTTTTGATCTTGTTGGTCTTCGTCAATTATTTGATTGGAGTAGGATCCTTCAGATGTGAGGAAATTCATGATATCAGGATCATCATTGAATATTGTCCAATTTGTGATGTTATCAGGAATAGAAGGTCTAAATATTAATTCTATTGAGAATCTATCTGGACTAAAATCTTCTGAAGGAATGAGCTTAGAAACTACGTTGGCTAACAGGTCTGCACTTGCATTCTGGAGTCTGGGAATTGATGAAATATTAAATGCTATAAAATTCTCAGTAAGATCTTGAACTAAAGATTGATAATGTTTTAAATGACCTGATAAGCAATGTATAGTATCATGTACCTGTTTGACTACAATTTCAGAGTCTCCGAAAACTTGGAGGCACCTGACGTCTATCCCGATTGCTTTGTACAACCCTTGTACTAAAGCCTCATATTCTACTATATTGTTGGTGCAATCAAATTCAAGTCTACATGTTAACATAATTTTATGTCCTTCTTGACTAATTAGCACACATCATGTTCCCGCTCCTTCGTTAGATTTAGAACCATCAAAAAATAATTTCCAAAACAAAGATTTATTTACGGGACTATCTAAAAAATTGATACATTTTGAACTATCCATTTGAGAAAAAATTTCGACTTGGGACAAAACATAATGTTCTATGTAAGGTGACGTATGAGCATTAAAATTGCTGAGGAAAGAATCTACTGAGTAATTTCCAATAATGCTATTGTTATATGCTACCGGTTCATTTTCCCCCTGTAGTTCTGTTACTATGTATTTTTTATGTAGTTCTCATTCAACTTTTAATTGATTTGGTTTACCATTGTAGGGCAGCCACATGTGCGACCAATCAGTTGCAAAGTATCCATGAAGTTTTTCTGACCAATCCCTGCTAAGAATTAAACCATAAAATTCTGGAATATCAGCAACTAAAATGTCAATAACTTGACATACCTTTGGGTTGGATGACAGCCTTATGGTTACTTGATTTAGTTCGCCAATCACTTCGACTTGCGATCGATCTAGCTGAACTATGTGCAAAGCGGATTTTTGTGGTTGAACGTTTAATTTGGTACATATGGACTCTGGTAAAATATGCGATGAAGCACCAAAATCTACTAAGCAATTATGTACATTTTTATTGAAAATTTCATAAATAAGGAGAAACAGGGGAATATGAGATCTCGATCTTCCTCTAATCAAAGTGATGTCAGTTGGATCAATCTTGTTGGTCGCATTAGTCGAAGGTCTTCCCATGTTATGGGAAGCTTGAGAAAGCACAGCGGCAGGCAAAGGTGCAACTGGCACAGCATGTAGTTCTTTCAACGTTATCTTTTGTTGATGCTTTAACTTGCTCAATTCATAAAGAGTGATATTGGCCCTAGTCTTTTTCATGTCTTCTATAATATTGTACTCCATTTCATCCGAAACGATCAGTGTTTTAGATGGAGTTGATGAATCTATTTGGACTGGGCTGGTTTGAGTCTCTTTAGATATTGTTTTCTTTGTTGCAAGTTTATCCTTTGTTGCATAGCTTGCGCTCTTTGGCTTAGGGATAGTTTGGGGAGGATCAAGATGATTTCTACTTTGTGTGCTAACTGGGAATACTTCTTGATCTTCTTCTTGTGGGAGGATGAAATCCCACATTCCTTGTAACTCTACAACTTCTTCTTCATTGGTTTGACCTTTAGTGGTAATTTTCTCTTCCTCTTCTTCGGATTCAGCACTAGAAATAACATTGGGAGGCTTTGAATCTGTTGAAGGGCTTATTTTAAAAGCTCTGTAGGGCTTTTTTGAAGAAGTTTCTACTACTTCGTTCTTGATGTCGACCATTTCATTAGACATAGTCTTCAAAACGTTTTGTAATCCTTCCAAATCGAATGGATCTTTCACTTGTTTCTTCTTGGAATCTTCTTTGAAGGTGACTTTCTTAGATTTCCGTTCCTCTATCACGGATTTCTTCTCTGGGGCTATTATACGTTTCTCTACTGCTATTGCTTCTTTCATTTTTTCGTCTAAAGTTGTTTTATTAGCCTTGTCCACGAAGATTGCTATGTTCGATGGTAAATCAATGATATACCATTCACTTTTCACTTATTCACTAGGCTGAGAAGCAGTAGGAATTTTGTTTAAGATTTTATTGAACCTTAAATTGAAATCTTTGATAGGTTCCCTTGATTCGGCCCTAAGGTTGGATAGGTAATTGATTAGCGTTTCCGTAGACCTATCATCACCAAACCTGGTCAAGAATTGTTCTTGGAAGATGTCCCAACTAGTGATAGATCCAGAGGGTAATGAGAAATACCATGATCCGACTGTTCCTTGCAGAGTATAAGGAAAAAGTCGAACAACAACATCTTTGTTGGTAACCCCATTGAGATTAATGGATAGCATAAAATTGTTTATATGCTCGTCTGCTAGCATGCCTGCCTCAGGATTAAACTTAGGCAACCATTTCTTAGGATAGGCTGGTATTTGACTCAAGGGTGCAGGCATTAAGACTGCCCCAGGGTTGTTCCATGGAGTTTGAGCCATCGCTGATCTACTAACAGAGGGAAGTGCAGAAGATGATCCCTACGGCTGGGAAGATGAGGGTATTACGATTGTAGATGATTTAGGAGGAGTTGTGAGGGTTCTAGTGGGTCGATGGACGATGATCTGAAGTGGAGGAGTGGATGGTTGACTTCGTGGTGAAGAGGTTGAGATGGATGATGATGATGAAAGAGTCTCACTATTGGACTCTTTAGGTGATTTCTTCGCTCTTTTTCTTTTGGGTAGCGGTAATTCAGTTGGTTGAACGCCAAAATTTTCACTCTTTAATTTGATCAGGGGATGAGCAGGGTTATATTGCGAAGTTGCGCTGCCTTGAGATTTATCAGATCTTTGAGGAGAAATAGAAAATCGCTGAAGTTTGTGAATTAGAGATTCGACTTCAGGAGGTTGGATAGTAGATTCTTCTGAAATGTCAGGGTTTGTAGCAGCGGTTGATGCTCCAGCGACTTCCAACTCTGGGTTTAAGTGTAATGGAGAAGTCAGGGGAGATGGTGAGGGTGATTTACTCTCATAATGGTATTTAGATTTACATTTACTTGACATTCATAGTTCAGGCCCCCCTTCTAGCACCAAATATGTTTAAGCCCAAAAAATCGAGTCTACAACAAGGGGGATACCCGCCCGGTCGAGACCTTGGTTGGCATCTCCTTATCCGTTTGGGATAGCGGGTCCGACTGGGGATATGGGACCAGTTTCCCAATTTATGAGTGTGTGTGTGTGTTTAGAATTTGATGTTTCTGGTCTAACGATTCCTAATTAAGATGTTCTAATTCTAAATTTAATCTAGTGTTATGCTATTGTATTCTAATAAGCAGAAAACACCTAAGTCTATACTAACCCGGGGTGTAATTCTTCTATTATGCGATCTAAAAAGATTTCAAATAACAACTCGTAATAAAGACCATTCAGCTATTATGAGAAAAGAATTCAATAAAGATGAACCACTTCGTGTAAAAAGTTAGACGAAACAATTGTGCAAAAACATATCGCATAATGATCTATCCATACATTAAGCATAAATAAATAGCTATCACCGTACAAAAGTGCCAAATGATAACTCAGGCATTCACACATTAATATATAAACAACTAAAACTGAATATCACTTTAACACATAAGAAGAAATTGTTAAGAGATAAAAGTACCATTTATAACTAGTCCTACTCATGAGCTTCAAGCGACAATGATTTATCTCTCCTTGATCTAACATCCACTAAGAGTACAAAAGTGCAACATCAGTAGTAGATACTAAATGCAAACATTAACAAATCCTGTTCCATTCATTCATCAAAACCTCCTCGGAGGGTGCAAAAGTGCATGTTCTGAGGACAAGTTTCTGACATTTTTCTAGACCCTTCTCTAAATGAATGAGAAGGGTTTAAATACAACTAACTAAAACTAAAAATAACTTATCACAAAAATTCAAGATGCGGTTTAAATTACCGTCCTTTTTCTAAGAAAAAATAAAGTAAACTATTTCTAAACTTAAATCTAACATCTAACTATTTATGTATTTGCTCCTTAATATCGCAAGCATTCAACATTGCCTGAGAAGAGTCAGTCGACCAACTTCAGCTTATAATTGTGCTGTGAAATGGAATTAGCAAGATCTGGCGCCATCTTTTTAGCAGAATTGATGATCTATTTGGGAATCATCCACTGACTATATGACTTTACCATGTATGCCCAATATTATTCCCAATTGAACTTGATTAACCCTGAAATTGCTTCTGCCTTTTCTTTAGCTTTCAGTTTCTAGCATCGCCTCTTGCAATTTTTTGGGGTTTGCAAGTAACTGAGCAACTGGAAGCTTTCCTTTTTGAGCAATTTGCTGAGCGATGCGCGATTATTTCTAGGCGCTAATCGCACATTGGAAACTACCTATGTTTCTTGATTCGGGCTTCCTTGACGTGTCTTTCGCTTTTTGCACCTTTTGGGAGATATAAAGCTCAAACTTTGTGAAGATAATGATTCCGTAAGATCTTGACCTGAGTCTTAAACTGTTCATTTCTGTCATCAACATTGTCCGTGTATGTGAGAATTTGGGGCGTTGCTGCTATTCAGTGCACGAATGAACGAGCTAAATCTGTAACTGATGTTTCAGCTGACCTTGATGGGCCTGTAGTAGCCGCAAATCCCATTACCTTAGGATTCTCTTCCTTGTGCCTTTCCAGATGGAAATTGGAGTCCTGCCTTTCTTTCTCATAGTTTCCAGCATACTGCTTTGTATAACATTTTGTTCTTCATTCCTTTAGTTTACAAATGAGGTGAAAGTAATGATAAAAATAATGAGAAGAAAGCTTTAAATGCCAAAGATATGCAAACACACGCCACTTTACGTGAACTGGCTCTTCGATAAACACAAAACCATATTTTATTAACAAGTGGCATATAACTCATTAATTAACATTAAAGCGCGTGACTAGTTCTTGGTTTATGGAAAAAGTTTTTTCTTGAATATTGAGCTAGGAAAATCTGTGATGGAATGATTCTGTGATTTGCATCGTAGTATTGCAGATCATAGCATCGCATTATCGCTATATCGCTGCATCGCAATATCATTTAATCTTTATGTGTATTTTATGCGATTTTGCGATATGCAATATTGCATATCGCATATCGGCGATTTTGAGGTTTTCCAATGCGAGTGCTTATTAATGTATGTGATGCGATGGAGTTTTGTGTCACAATCTCGCATTTTTTAAAATTTTAGCTCATGAGAAGGTATCCTATCATTCTTTGCACAATGTGATATTTCTTAAGGAGTGACTTTACTTTCTTCATCATGAAACTTAAGATTTTTAGATTTTTCAAAGGTATTTTCTTAAGTTCATGATGGTAAGCTTTATCCAAAAGGAAATATAAGCACTAATTGATTTTTTTTAATTTTTGACTAAGGGTCCCCACTTATTTAGTATTAGCAACAACACTATATAAGGAGGGGGCTTGTTGGTGGCCACAACAAAGCCAAACAAGCATTTGAAGAAATTAAAATGGCTTTGACCAGAACATTGGTCCTTACAAGTCCAAAGTTTGATAGAAACTTCATAATATTTTCATTTGCATTAGAACACACTATAGCAGATGTTCTACTACAAAAGGATGATGAAGGATGTGAGAAACCCATAGCCATTTTTAGTAAAGCACTAAGGGATGTGCCATTAAAATACAAAATCATGGAAAAACAAGATTATTCACTTGTAAAAGCTATTAAAGACTTTAAAGTCTACATATTATAGCCTATGTACCAAATCTTGTTGTCAAAGACATCTTGACCCAAGATGGAATTGAGGGAAAAAGAGGTAAATGGATAGCTACTATATTAGAGTATGATATTGAAATAAAACCTACAAAGCTTATAAAAGGACAAGGATTGGCCAAGCTCATGACTAAAACAAATTGCCAAGCCCTGGATATTAATGAACTGGATAATGAACAGGAGATGGTGACTCCACAAATCAGCTAGGCCTTCTTAGATTCACATTGGTATGATGATATAATTTATGTACTATTAAACTTGCAGGCTCCTCTAGGGTTATCCAGAACAAAGAAAACGTTTTTAAAGATGAAAGATTTAAAGTTTTGTATTTTAAATAATGTTCTTTTTTGGAAAAATCATGAAGGTATTCTATTAAATTGTTTATTAAAAGAAGAAGTTGACAAGATTCTCAAAGAATTTCATGCAGGAGACCGTGGTGGACACCTTTACTGGAAATCAACTATAGACAAAATCCTAAGGGCTGGATTTTATTGGCCAACTTTGTTCGCTGATGTAAAGAAATTTGTCACTGCTTGCCATAAATGTCAAATTTTTGAAGGCAAGAGAAAACTATTACGATTACCCCTGAGACCAATTTCCATTGAAAAGCCCTTCCAATAATGGGGTTTAGACTTCATTGGAGAAATCCATCCTCCCTCTTCTAGCCAACGTAAATGGATTCTAACTGCCATAGACTATTTTACCAAATGGATAGAAGCCATTCCTTCTAGGCAAGCCAATGACACAGTGATTATAGGATTCTTAGAAACCAACATATTGTCTAGATCTGGTTGTCTTGAAAAGATCATAACTGATAATGTTGCTGCCTTCAAATCCAAGAAAATGATAAGTTTCTGTAATAAATGCCATATCACTTTAGGCCATTCCACAGCCTATTAGCCTCAAGGTAATGGTCTAGCTAAGTCTTCCAATAAAAGCCTAATTAATATTATTAAGAAATTATTGGAAGAAAAGAAGAAAAATTGGCACAAGAAACTTAATAATGCACTATGGGTGCACAGACTCACTACCAAGAAATCTATTGGGACTTGTCCTTATGAATTAGTCTATGGCATGAAGGTTGTATTCCCTTCATCTTTAGGAGTTCTATAATGAAATTACTTCAGGAAGCTCAAGTGGAACCCAATGCTATTCAAAGGAGAATAAACCAGACCATCCATCTGCAGCGGAATAGAGAAGAAGTGTATCAAAGATCCCAAGTATTACAAGAGAAGATTAAGAAAATATTTGATAAAAGAACCAAGGCAAAATATTTCTACCTTGGAGACAAAGTTTTAAGGTGGGATTCCAGGAGAGAGGATAAGGGAAAACATGGGAAGTTTGACTTCCTATGGAAATGACCTTTTATTATCCAGGTCTTACAAGGGAACAATACTTACTTTCTCAAGAACTTGGATGGTACAGAAATAGAAGAAGGGTCAATTAATGGTTGGATGCTGAAACATTACTTTGATCCAACTTTTTAATGTATTCTTACTTTAATATGTACATACTATATCTTTGGTAATGTCATAGTTTGGATTGGATAGTAACTTGTTGAAGTTAAAGCCCAAAGAGAAGGCCCTCAGCTTCACAAGTGTTACTGTCATACATAAAATAAAACAACCAGTAGAAGGAGATTTCATAGCATAGTCAAAGTCATTTAGAAGGCCATCTGACCTATTTTTCTTGACTTTCCACTAGGAAAATCCATCCCCAAGTGGAGCCAATGTTATGCTCCTATACCAATAGGTGTCCCATTTCATGATTGATTTAATGCGCTCTGTAATATGTTCATACCTTTTCTAGTTGCAAAGGTTTTCCATATTTTCAAAATCAAAAAATTTAGAAAATGTAAAGAGGGTATACCCTAAAAGAAAAATCAAAGGGTGAAAAGAATAAGATGGTCAAAAAAGTGAAATAAATGAACCCCAAACAAAGATAGACCAGGAAAGTGTGCAAGTCTAAATGCCACTACTTTTCATTTTCTGTATAAACAATTGTGGGAAGTTTGTAACTTATGCTACAATTGATGAATAACCAAACAGCTTAAACTTGGCTCATTCAATTTTCAATTTCATGTTTTAGAAATAGAGAATGAAATCTGACCAAACTGTTTAATCTTGGAAGATAAGTAGATAGGTAGAGTAAATAAAAAAGAGCTCAATAGTGTAATCTAAGCCCTTGGATGTAATAAGTGCAGAAAGAGGTAGGCTTGCCATGTAAAAAAAAAGAAATATTGAAAAGGGTTTTCCGGTATAAGTGCACCCAAATAAAGAAGGAAAATTTTTTAGGCTAAAGTAAGTAGGGTAGGTACATGGTGTTGCAGAATGATACTTGTGATGGGTCATATCTCTAAATGTGTTAACTTTTACTTTTATCACAAGTGCAAGGCAGACATTATACTTGATGCAGTTCAAGCAAGACAAGGTCAAATAACTAACTTCCATTCACATTTTCCCTAAGGATTTCACTAATTCCCCTCAAGTATTAAGGTCTTTGAAAATTAAAGGGGCTCAGAGAATTTCTCTGACTTCTGGAGGGATTGGACGCTTGGCCCAATAATCTAAAATCCTAAAGTACTTAAAAACCATCATTCATTCATTCTCACAAGACTTTTCCTTAGTAAAATCCCATTTTACCTAGGAAAATTACACAATATTACATAAATCCCTTTTCACTTTAGCCTAAGTTGAATATACTCTCTAATGTTTTACTTAGCGCTTATTCTCATTTTTATGTCATATTAACTTTTAACAAATATTATATAACTCCCAAATAAAGTTCCACTCCTTCCCATATTATTTAATATATCGAATATTCCCAATATGTTATATATCTTGCCTTCGGTTGAATACAACCATAATTAGCATTTAAAAGAGGATTACTGAGTTAATCGTAATTCATTAAGAACCGTAATTTGCTGCTGCACAAAAAGGGTTTAGTTAGCCCTCTTGGTTAAGTAATAACCTACCTATCCATTTGTGATCACCCCGATATAGTTAATTAGTTGTTAATTATACTTGGCCCTCTGCAGTAAAGCCCTACCGTATCCCTCGCCCATCTACCGTCTGATCATTCCTTCGTCATCGAATGGTCAATGTCAATATCATGCCCCCCTGGTGACCATGCTTTAACGCACGATCACCAGGTGGTTTTCCTCCCGTACCTCCACCACACGGCATGTGACCAGTGGAATCGCTATCCCCCATCCGAAAACCACCTGCCTCCAAAAGCGGTGTGATCACGTACCACTTACCACCCTCCACAAATGACCAAACGTCATTTCTTCGCTTGCGTCATCCGCCTTATAATCCCAAAAAACCCCACCAACCTTAGTTTTGTTAAATAAAATGAACAAAAGTCATTTTCACTATTATATGCTGTGACCCATGCTCCCATGCAAAACAACATCCAACTCAACTATTCCAGCTTTCCAACTACCACTTGATCAGAAAATCTATAGCAATGCACTCCGCAGCCTATCATCCAACTTGCCATTGTACTGGTCACTTCCCTATTGCAGGTATTTATCCAGTTTTCACTAAAACCCTATAATTTTGGTTTTCTACTGAAAATTCTACAAGAAAGGGCCAAATTCAGTTCTAGTCCAGTCTGTGTTTGCCCCAACCTATTGTCTTGCCTATTTTCCACAGACCCCGAATTCCATTTTTGAATCCACAAGAACGAAAGATGGAAACCCCTATAGCCTTGAATGTCACACCCATGAATGCTCCTCACAAAGACTTAGATTATCTACCTCTGACCAATAAAGATTTTCAGATAAGAGACTTATCTGGTGATAAAAACCATCTTTAGGTCTTCTGCCAAGCCAAAGATAGTTATCTGAATAAGCTTGACATTTTTGGACTGTGGGAATCTAACCTTCCCATGTATTTCCTCCCCTCAGTCCATGTTTTCCCATATATAATTCATTAATGTTGTGCCAATTACGATCCTAATGAAAGAGTTGTTATGTCCCCAAGCCAAACAGTCCTTTTTCCCATAAATGCTCAATCAATCAATGAAATGTTACAATTCCACTCCAATCAGCCTCTTACTCCTATTTCCATGTGATATTTACTTGAAAAAGCATCTCAATTGTGCCAATGAAAAGGAAGTCATATCAGTCAAACCTTCATGTTACCAAAGCACCAGCCCAAAGATCCACCTCGTTATCTGTAGACTTTCTTCACTGAAACTGGAAGACGCATTGTTGATATGATATCCTTGATTATGGGATTTAACTCTAGTGAATATGTTGATTATATCACCCTAGTGTTACTATCAATCTTTACTCTAGGACAACCCCCTGCTGTCAGATATGACTATGCCTCCTATATTGCCAACAAAATCCATGACCAATTCCTAAATTTGGAAAGGGAAGGAGTCTTCAAATACACCTTTTTCATATATCATCTTATGTTATATTATCAGTCAGATAAATTTTGTTTCCCTATCAAGAAACTTGACACCAAAGGAAATCCAAGGTCTGTTATCTTTTGGAGTCCAGTCTTTCATAATACCATTGAATCCCCTTACACTTATAGTGAGTTCAATGACTTATTTGTACATCCAGCAACCACTCTGTTGATAGGAGTTTCCCCTCCTAGGATTAATGGTGATATGAAAAAGATTCTCCAGCTCTCTAAGCAGTACAAGATAGGTGACTAGTACCTATATAAAAATCACACAGAAATCAGGATGTATGGGTGTGAACTTTTCCCTTTTAAGTTACCCAAGTATGTCCCCATAAGATTGTTTGCATTGGAGTATTTCAGGTAGATCATAAATGCAGATTTAGTCCATTTTTGTGGTGCCAAGAAGAAAGCTCAGCTAAGAATTAAGAACCAGTTAGGCCCTTTTGTCATCAACACTAGGGATGCATGGAAAGAAGCTGAAACTTTTTTAGAAGATCACCTTAGATTATGAAAGAGTTTTAGGTGGGTACCTTATGACCCCAATAGTTTTATATGTGACAGAAGGATGAAGAACAGGTTATCCCCATATATTCACCATAGGATCCAGAAATTGAGCAGTTTACAAACTTGGATGAATGTATAGAGGGGACCCTAGTAGAAGAGGTTAGTGAGTAGGTCAATATAGGAAATGCTATGAGATATCTTGAGAAAACTATTGACCTCGATTCTTTTGGGAAGGTACGATTCAAACTGTCTCAAAAATCAGCAAGTAGTGCATCCATTGCTGGAACCTCTCAATAACCTCCATAAGAAGTCAAAATACCAGGAACAAGAACATCCAAAGGCAAGGAAGTAGAGACCACAGAAAAACCTACAATGTCAAATCAGTCTGGAATTTCCAAAGAACATGGTCAAATGCCAACTCTGCCAGCTCAAATCAATGTTGCAGAAAGTTTAGTTTTGCAAACTCCTCTAAATGAAGAAAGAACTAAAAAGAGGGACTAGGAAACTACTACACTTGCCAGTGGACCTACAAGATAGCCTGGAACAAAAAGGCAAAGACTGAACCCTCTGTCAGAAGAGGAAATAGTTGAAAATCCTATAGACAGCCAAAGAGAAGAAAGGGCAATTAGCCAGCGAACTTTTTCATTGGGAGGAACATCCACTAGATCACAGAGGCAAGAGCTAGACAGACAATATAGTGCAGAAGTATTATCCCTTAGGCCAAAAAGTACAGAGGCCTTAGATATCAAAAAGAAATTCACAGAAATAAAGGCCAGGAATGACCCATTGAGGCTTAAAATTTATAATTAGTATTTGAAAATGGCCCCCACAAAATAGCATAGATTAATGTCAGCCTATGACATTAAAGAGGGAAAGATGATAATGACTTAGTTCAAGCCAAAGGTGCAACAACTTCAATTAGCAATAGATTACATCAGAACAAACTTGGAGGTCTTGGCCCAGGATATTCATCCCATGGATTAAATTGAACTTCACAAGCAAACTAGAGAAATGGTCTACTCCACATTAGCTGGTAAAGCAATGATGGCCCACAAGCTACAAAATTCCTTCGACAATACAACTGCCCAACTACACTTGGAGAAAGCCTCCTCCCAGGCCAAGGATAACAGAATAAAATCATTAGAAGAAATCATCATCAGATTAGGACATGATCCCAAAGATGCGAAATATGTAGAAGCACTAATCAAAAAGAAAAAAGAAGACATTGCTTCCCTAAGGAAACAGATAAATCTACCTCCTTCAAGGCATCCATAGGCTGCTGGGGTTATAAAGTAGAAATCTGAAGAAAATATGATGGATCTCCTCTTAAAACTCAATGAAAGATTGAATGACATAGAGCAAGCAGTAGAAAAAGCACTAAAGGACAAGCAGGGAGAGTCAACCTCTCAGCTTCCTAATGTAATTCCCATAGTCTCAACAACAGTCTCTTCTACACTTGGAACATCATTAGCACCAAACATCTCAACAGCCACAACAAAGGTGGTCATAGGTACAGTAGCAGCAGGAACAGGATAGGGTAGTAGCGCCAATCTAAGCACAGAAAAGCTAATAAAGTCGATGGAAGACATGAGACTACAAGTTTCGGAATTAAAACAGGTAAAAGAATAGTTGGCTAAGGTAGAAAGAAATTATGATCTCTCCAAAATAAATGTTGTGGAAAAAACCAGGGAGATCAAAGCATTAGAAAATAAAGTGAAATCATTAGAAAAAGATATCACATTTGACAAGCCTCTGGCAGAGATCAAGAAAATTCTTTAGGCCAACATCACTCAATCTATAATTGATGTTTGGCTATCCATCCAAGTGATCTTTGAATAGATTGATCTAGTAAAAGTAGCACAGGGAGAAATTCAGAAGACAAAAGCTCTGTTAGGACAAATGCCAGATTAAGCCAACCAGCTTATACACTTTTTGAATAATTGGAATAAGGAACAACTGGAAGAACTTTTCATCACATACAGGACAGATACTATCTTCGAAATCAAAAGGGTGCTAACCAAAAAGAATTTGATACAAAATTTAGAGAGCAGATGTCAAGATATGCAGGTGGAAATTAATTCTTTTATGGAGAAGTTCACTATTTTGCAGAATAAAGGGCTACCAAGTCCTTTGGTGATTAATGATAGATTAATGAAGCATATAGATTATGTGGACAAATTGAATAAATATGCTGGCAATCAAGCTAGTTCATTAACAAGTGCATCAGGAATAAAAGCACTCCCCACAGGCTGAGTTCTCTATGACAGTTTAGAGAACTTATTCTATGTTGAGCATGAGATAAAGCACTTGTTCCCAATCCAGCATACCTTTTTCAGATATACAAAAACTAATGAGACTTTAAGGAAACTTCAGAAACACAAATTGTTAGAGCAAAAGTGGTGGAAAGACATGTTGGTAATTTTATAAATTTATCCATAGTAAAATGTAAATTTTGAGCTATCTACCATAGTAAGATGAACAAAGATGAACAGGGATCAAACAAGTTGAAGTGTATCAGAACAGGGAAAGAGTATCAGTCAAAACAGGGCAGCCAGCACAGAGTTACTAAAGAAGATAACAACAAGCCAAATCATAGGGCCTGCCTTGAGCACACTCAGCAAGAATAGGAACAACACAACATCTGTTTACCTTTCTCCTATCTTCGAGACTAGTTGTCTCTATTTTCTTGTAACTTATTCTTAGTCATCCTAGAATATATCTCACTCTATTATGAGATATTTTATGTAAATTTTTTTATACAAATACCCCCTCAATTGGAGTATTGAGGGTGGATTCTTAGACATTGCTGTAATATTGATTATTTTGGAATAAAGTGCTGATTGGACCAAACTTTTGTATCGCTTACTGGATAAAGAATTGATGCAAAAGACTTCTACAAATTTCTCGAATCAAACACTGGATCAATAAGTCCTCTATACCTTGTGTTTTAATGTTTTCCTTGTTTCTCATATCATCTATGTTTCATGTCGAATGATAAATGAAAAAGAGTAATTCAGAATATGCTTCATTGCACTCTATTTCCAAATGTGATTATTCTCTATGTTTTCTTCTGAATTAGAATGAATAGTGAAACCTTAATTTCTCATGTTTTCTAGTTCATTTACTTTGATTATTAACTAAAGAATACTTAACTTGTCTTTATTGGTAATCAATTCAGTTTCCCTTTCTCAAATAGGTTGAAGGATTCTTAACTCCTCTTCACCCATTTTGAAACCATTTCATTTATTCCAAATCTTTGTTTGCTCCTTGTTTGACCATATTGCTTTGTAAAACCATCCGTTGTTGAGAAACCTAATCCAATTAATCCATTTTCTTTGACTCCATTAGCCCAATGGCCTAAACTAGTCAATCCTACCCCTTTGTTATTGAATCTCACCACCCAAACTCAAACAAAACTCCTAAACTTCACAACTAGCCTAATAGCTTTTAAAAGAAAGCTAAAACTTAAAGAGAGAGCCCTCTCTCGACACATATTGGCTAGATTCTATGTCTAAAAGATTGGGTTGTGGTTACCTCAGACCCCTTTCCCCTTCTTACAACTTCTGGGAAAATCTGAGTGATAACACCATAGATTGTTTGTTTATGGCTAGACCCGCTCTCTCGGGTTAGAGGATTTTTTTGTGTTTGCATTGAGAGTTTACCTACACCACAAATTGGCGACTCCACTGGGGAGAAAATCATTTTGTTTGATTGATTGTCATTTTATGGTTTTGTGTGAATTTTACTAGTATCACCATTTCCATTTAGTTTTCTCTGCTTTGCTTGGTTTACTACTCTGAGCTTGAAATTTACAATGGCAAGTCTGGTTTTATCCTTTGAATTCTTTTTCTTTGAATCCTCAATCAGTGAATTTATTTTTCTGATAGTCACATCGATCAACTTGAGTTTCTCAAAAATAGTTGTGCCAACCCCCATCTAGCCCATGTTGTTAGTTAGGAAGTTGCACTGATTCCTTTAGGTAAACATCAGAGTTTACCCTAGATCATAGCCAGTGTGTCTTGCCCTTCTGATTTCTGTCTCTCAGCTTATTTTGACTGTGTTCTCCCTAACTGGAAAGCTTTTCTAGGTTGGTTTGTATGCTTGTCTAATTTTCATTTTATCCACTTGGTTTCTTGAGTTCTTGGATGGTGTATAACCCTATGGAATCTAGATCGTCACCCATTCACTTGTTTGCATGCTCAGAAAGTGAAGTTGATAGTCAGATTTTATTCTTGCATTTCATTTGATTAGTCCCTTTGTTGCTTTGATTTCCATTTAACAAGTTTGAAAAGTTTCATTTGGTGTTTGAGCATCTCTTCTCGAGCATAGATCACATTGCCCATCTTGTTTTTTGGTTTAGTCTTTGCTTCATTAGTTTGAAAAGAATTCTCTTTTGTGCTTTATGTTTACTTGTGATTGATTGTATTGGAAATATCTCATTGAAATGTTTGTGAAAGATTAATTCCATCATTTCATTGAAAAATACATAATTCTATTTTGTTGAATCAATATGCTACGTTAGTTAGCATCATTGAAGGCTAGAGTTGCATCATCACTTGCATTGAAAAAGAAATGAATTCTCTTCACTAGTGAAATGGATACTTGAAGTGCATTTTATAGGAAAGTTAGGAATTGGAAACAGTTTTCATCATTTTGTTTTCAAAAGTGAAATAGTGAAAAAGTAATTTTGCTTTAAGTTTCTTATTTGTTGCATTTGATTGTGTTTTCTACTCTCATTAGTGTAGACACTTCATCGAGTAGAAAGGATATTGTCTCATTTAGATACATATATGTGTTCTTTTGAGTCACATCGATAAGGCCTGAAAATGAGACATAGTTTCAATATCAAATCTAAAATTACTCAATTAACCTAAGGCACATTTGAAATCTAACGATTACATCTTAGAAGGTCTAGGTTAGAGACATGTTCCGACGTCTTAAAACATAGCAACTGTCATTCGCTTCGACACTAGACAATGCTAGTACATACTTGTGCTCCCCATACCATCAAATATATAAAGGTAGACCCCACTAGGTTGCAATCCTTTATCCATAGGAAGCTGAGTCTGCCACCTTGTAAACATGATACACCAAACACAACATTCGGGAAGATTGCTTACCCATACTTTTCAGTTTGCTAGGAGGTATTCTGCAGTTCACTGTTACCTGGTAATCCATTTTACCTAGATCATCCTGAGTAGTCATTTTGATATTTTTGACTCCCTAAATATAAAAAATCACCTGATTTCTTGTCCTTTCGAGCTCATTTCAAACCGAAAGTGATAGAGTCACCTTTGCTTATTTCTTGACTCTTAAAACATGAAAGAGCACTAGTTTGTTTTTGAATCTTAAAAAATTGTTTCCCACAATCTTATAACATTCCTATTAGTCATTTTTAGACCACATCGTGAGTATACCTTAAAATAAATTTTAAAGCCCTTGAAATAAACCTCTTTTCCGGTTATTTGAGACAAAATCATTGTGGCTGAAACAACTGGTTTGACTAGTTCCTCTTCTTGTCCTTTGTCTGAAAGATTGTCTAAGGATCCTTTTCCTGAATTTCCATAGTCGCTTGAGGACCACGATGTTGATATTAGAATTGTTCTGAGTATCTAACTTTTGTCATCTAGTCCTCCCCCTTCAGATACTGGGTCACTTTCTGACATTGGCCCGGAATCTCTGATAACCTTATCCAGTCTCCCGAGAGTCTGCTGACTTCTGAAGTTCAACTTGGAATGATTATTTATCCTCCGAATCCTTTGTTCGATCCTATTGTGATATCACCACAACGTCTGTACAATTCGTATGATCAGCTAAGTATTCCTTTGGAATTATCCCCTCGAACATCTTCAGTAGTCCGTCGTCACTTATTTTCACCCATGAGTCAGAGGGTGAAATCCTAGTCTCCTCTCTAGGTCATTCAGAGGTTTCCACTTGATGCACAGTCAAGGAGTAGGAATATCCTTTCCCTCTTGAAGGTTTCCCTTATATGGGAAGCATTGCAACCATTGTTCATCCCAAGTTTCCGAGTAATTATGTGACTTTAGCTTAGTCAGTTTCAGGCATGCTTACTGCCTCATCATTATATCATAACCCTATTTTGGCATTTGGGGCTATGTCTACCACAGATCTGTTTATTTAGAACTCGAACTCCCAACATATGGTGATTTATGTAGTTACTTAACTCCCGGTGCAACCCACCATTCCAAATCCTTTTGTTTCATCGGTTCAAATAACCCGTTTGGTTCAACCGATGATCTCGAGTTATGTCACTGTCAGTTCTTTGATCCCTCCAGTAAGTGGGAAGGATATCCCACCACTTGGGGAGCAGAGTCTAAATGTTTCTATGATTTTTTCTTTGAGGTTTCTGCGAGTCTCATGTTTGTGTAGATTTTCTTCTGGATCCATCGCATTCAATTTCTTTTTAGATCAACATTTCGAACTAGCAACAATGGTTCATCTTTAGGATGTGAGAGAATTAATTGAAAGACTGGTCTTATTTGTCATATATATATAGAGATGCAAGAGATGCTTAGCCGAATCTCTGCATCTTTTCAAGAATGTAAGGTTAGTCTTCTTTTTCGTTAAGAGCAATCTGTGTCATTCAAATCTGCAAACTTCTATGATGTCTGGCACAACCAATATGAGTGGCTCACAACCTCACATGGTTGGGATGAACCAACGCTCTTCAGATGCCATTTCAAATCCTACTAGTCCTGCTGGATCAAGTCATGTCCAGTACCAATAACCCAATGTTGGTTTATCTATGTCAAGTCACGTCGAGTACCAGCAACCCAATATGGCTTAAGGTTAGTAACAACCTCCTTATGTTCCATATGGTTCATAAGCAATGAATAATCCACCATACATACCTCAGCCTAGACCTTATGTCTATTCTGGTCTGTCTGCCATGCCCAGTGGATATGACCAGATACAATTCAGGAACTTTCAAGATGTCATTTTGGGAACTGTTCAAGTACCTTTGCAGCAGCAAGGACAACTCCTGCAATAGCCAGGGCAACCTTTGTTGCAACAAGGGTCATCCATGTAACAACAAGTCCAGATGATGCCATAACAAGGACAACTGCAACAACTGCAGGGGCAACCCTCGCAACCGTTGCAGCAAACCATGCAGCCACAATTGCAGTATGCCTCGCAATCCTGCTAGTCTATGACTTCGCAAGGTCAACCTCTGCAACCGTGCGGATAACATTTATAGTGGAAATGTTATCCCTTGCAGCAACAAAGTCAACCCGGGCAACAACAACCCTTATACTCATATCAACAGGGTCAACCCTTGCAAGGGAAAGCCCAGGGTCAAGTCCTGCAACAACAGGCACATAGTCCTTATATCTACGGGCAGTAGGTTCAGCCTCCTTTTTTCCAAGGATAGAAAGTCCAAAATCCATATGTCTAAGGACACCAAGTGCATAATCCTTATGTCCAAGGGTAGCAGGTGCAAAACCATTTCGTCCAAGGGCAACAGGTCCACAAGCCTTATGCTTAGGGACATCAAATGCAAAATCCATATGTCCAAGGTCAGCAGACTCAACAACCTTTTAAGCAATATGTTGCTTATCAACAGCCTCTGGCCAGATAGTTTGAAGGCTTTCAAGGTCATAATCCTTGCTAGGGGCAAGGTAACCTCCAGTGGGGGCAAAATGAATTGGCTTATGGATAAAATCTTCCATTGTGGGGAAAAAATCCTTACCAGTAGGGATGGGCTCCATTAGTTAAGCCCCCTTATCGACCTCAAATGCCTTTCAATACCCAATTTCCATTCTTTGCTACATTGGAGTTGGTAGATGTGTCTTGACTCACAAATGACCCGATCCTCCATTCACTATACTGGTCTCCAGTTCCATCCAACATTCCGAGTGATTGTCCAAAGTTTGAAGGAAAAGCAGAAGAGGATCCTCAAGCCCATGTGATGACATATCACCTCTTGTGCTCCTCAAATTCCTACATCGATGACTCCATTCATCTTCATCTTTTCCAATTAACTATTACAGGGGCTATAGCCAAATGGTATATCAAGCTACGTCGAAATGCCTATCATAACTTTAACACTCTCGCCATTCCCTTTCCTACACATTTCCAACTGCCGATTTGGTATGAAACTGGAACCCATCTGCTAATGTGGCTCAAGCAAGACAGTGCGACCCACATCTCCGATCACATCCATGAATGGAGACGTAGGTGTGGTCTGATTAAGTTTTAGATTGTCGATCAGTTGTTGACCAAGTGGTTCACCAAATCATTTGTCAACAAAATTGCTGAGGACATTGCTATGGGCATCACTGAGGAACAAGTCATTGTGCGTGTCAAGTATCTAGACCTTGTTTATTCATAGTCCAGCACGTTGTATGATGTGTTACCCGATGCACCCAGACAATCATCTGATCTGACGACATCTAAGTCTCCAACCACACTGGCTGTTGATGGAGTAATGAGTTTAGTGACTCAAACCCCTGCAAAATATTCTTCCAAATAGATGTTCGTCTCCAACACTACTTCCAATGACTCCTCGCACAATTCATTTGACCTTGGTAAAACCTTAGAGGTTCACACTATCTATTCTAGCGTAATGGATAAATCCTCTAAAGGTAGTAACAAAGGAAAAGGTAAGGGGGAAGCCAATGCCCCAAACCATGGTCCTCCCAAGTCATCTGCTAGTGATGCTTCCCAAAAGAAACCCAAGTATCCATGTCTCATCTGTGAGGGGGATCACTATACTAAGGATTTTCCCAGATGGTCTGAAGTTATTTGTTTTCTCAAAGGGACCCCAACTGTCCTGAAAGAGCCCTTTCCATCCCACTAGACTCAAATGGTAGACTAGCCTCAGTCATCTACTTGCTTAGGTTCACAAGTTTTCATGATGAGCACCCCGATGAATGTGGCTACTAGGCCAAAATATTATCAAACTCCTACCCTGTCAATAAGGGAAGAGAAAGAAGGCACCCCTTCTTCTTCCACCTCGTCCAGTTTTGGTCCTCTCCATATAGAGGGACCTAATCCTGATTCCGCCATTTGACCACCTTCTTGAGGTGTGCTTCGAAAGTCCTCGTACAATCCTAACACTTGAGCCACTCAACATTATAACATTGTTGAATATTTGGCTCAAGCGCCATTAGCCATGTCTGCTCTCGAGGTCCATCAAAGTTGCCCTTCTTAGCGAAAATCATTACTATCGACTATTGGTGGTATTGATCTAGCTGACTCTAATCTCATCAGTTTTGACCTGGAAAAACATGTTCCACATTTATCTCATCAAATTGACTTTCTCATTCAGGTAATCATAAATGAGAAAGCCATTCATAGGGCCATCATTGATGAAAGTGCTTCTACCGACATCATGTCTATCGCTTGTTGGAAGGAAATTGGTTCTCCTATTGTGAACTAGTCTGCTAACACTCTAGAACCTTTTGATGGGCACATTTCATGACCATTCAATGTCCTTCCCAATCTTGCCATTAATTTGGAGGGAAAGACGGTACACGTCAAAGTAGAGATCATTGATGCTAATATTAACTATAATATTCTACTCGGATGAAGTTGGACCCATGCCATGCATGTTGTAGCCTCCTCCCTTTTCCATGTGATTATTTTTTCCCATGAAGGGAAGATAATCATAGTCGACCAGTTGTCATTGTTTGCCTCTTCAACTTTGGATGAAAATGTTTCGTATGTCAAGCACACTAATGCTTGTTAGGAGAGTGTGGGGGAAAAACTCTTTAAGGATCCTGCACTGATGGAAATATTTCCACTCTCACCTCCTCATGTTGCCTTTCTCAACATGATTTTGGTCATGTCTGATCCTTAGGTCATTCCCTCATTAGATATTGTTAATACATGGGGCGAGGTTATGCCATTAAGTCCCGCTAAAATTGATAATGTGGAAATTGTTTCAGCTTCACCTTTTGTATCCTCTAGTCATTCTATTTCGCATTCATCTTTCGATGCATATTCCCACTACCCATGGATTGGTTTTGGCCTGGCGACCATGTCTATGTGTCTTGAGAAGTTGTCATCTCTACTGCCTTTTGACATGTCAGTTCCTCCTAACATTGTCAAGATCTTTCAACTGGGGGCACCTTTATCTCTTCATAGATTCAAGGTTTTTCTCCCTCCCTGAGTTTTTACCGATTGCCCATTATTGCAATGGGGTTGTCATCTTATGACTCGTAACCCTCCCTCACCTAGGGGGTATCGGCGTACCACCTTATATATGTTCTACTTTATTATTTGGCCAAGTTGATGCTTACTCATCATGTTAATGGTCAAACTTTGGTTTTCATCTATGTTGATTGATTACCCAAGTCTGAGCATGGACTCTCTCAAAAAGTACTATGCTCAGGTCATCTTGCATGGTTACTTTTGTATAATAGTGTGTTATTCATTTTTGTAGAGTGCGGCTTGGTGTATTGTTTTGCAAGAAACCTTCCTGCTTATTATGTTTTTTCCTACTTTACAGATGTCAATGTCTCCTCACATCGGTTTCGCTGATGGTGCTTGTTGTAGTACCCAAAATATATCATTCGTGGCATGGGCTATTTATGACCCCCATGGTGAGTTGATTGATCTTCAAGGTATTTGTTTAGGTCGAACAACTAATAACATCGCTAAGTATAGCGCAATTATCGAATTGTTGTCAGAAGCTATTGCTCTTGGCATCCAAGAATTGGCTATCAACCTTGATTCACAGCTTGTCGTCCTTCAACTCAATGGGAAATATTTCACCAGAAACCCTCAAATATTGAGAATGTAACTACATATTCATCTACTAGAAATAAATTTTGATTACATTACATATCATCATATTCCTAGACACATGAATACTTTGACAGATGCGTTAGCTAATTATGTGCTGGATAGACATTTGCGAAACATGTAAAAACTCAAAAAACAAAAACATTTGTACCATAGTAAATAAGGAATTACAAAATATATGTGTGTGTGTGTGTGTGCCGGTAATGTTTTTCATACATCAAAACCTCAACAAAAAAAATATGTGTGTTCAAAATACATCTGTGGCTCGTAGGCCTTATACATCCGCGGGTTACAGGCCTAAAAAATGTGGAATGCTAGACCTATGAACTAAACAGCATGATGCTCATGATAGCATGCAATTTCTTGGATTACACGAGTTAGCATTCAGCGGATTCAATCTAATAACCCCCACCATATGCCTCTGGTACTGGCATGGGACATCACCCATCTGTGTATAGTTTGGGATCCCATGGGTCAAACCCTCAAGATTCCATGTGATATTCTCCACATTGTCACTTCCCTCTTAATAAGGAGTGATCACGAACTACCGAGCAACGTGTTTGGCGATCGGGGACATCTCGGCATGGCGTTCTGGTCCAATGCTTACATTCATAAAATCAAAATGTCATGAAGACATATATATCAAAAACAATAAAAAACATAAAAAATAAAAATTGTTTGTTTTTTACCTCCATCATCATAATCCTCCTCCTCTGGGAGCGGCATATCCAGATCTCCGTGGAAGTCAGTACCACTGTAAGGCCAATCCTCCACTATGATCAATGGTCATCATAGGCACGAGAAAAAGGAGGATTTATAGGACATATGTTGGTCCCCAATAACCCTGGGCATCAACGCACTCCAACGGACCATCTGTGGGTCTTGTGGCATTGGCGGTTCCACCTCATCCAATCAATAGTGCTACAACAGGACCCACTCCAAGAAAAAGTCACTAGCACAGGCTCATAACAAAAATGCTTCTGGTTTCCAGCCTTAGCTTTTGATAGCTGGCACTTCATGTTGACTTTCATAGATTTTGTCTAGTTGAAAATAGTGGGAACAGTACAGTCAATAGCATACTAAAACTTCGACTTGTTGGTCTCATGCTGCACTTGGGCCCCTACCACTCTGTTGATGGTCAGCAGTGTCACTCTCAACACAATATCTTGAACAATCATAATCTAAATCTTGCCACTTTTTTATTTAAGTGCTTCTGGGCAATGTTCAGAAAGTAGCATGGTCACACTTACCCTAATCATCCTTAACCCATATAGATCAACTTGTTGGTCTCATGTTGCACTTGCGCCCTTGCCACTCTGTTGATGGTCAGCAGTAACAATCTCAACACAAGATCGCGAACAGTCATAATCTCGATCTTGCCACTTTCTTATTTGAGTGCTTCTGGGAAATGTTCAGAAAGTAGCATGGTCACACTTTCCCCAATCAACCTTGACCCATATAGCTTGAGCGGCTCTCCTCTCTGAGACAATCTTGTGAGTTTCCAACTCTAGCTCTTAGTCACCAATGATGAAAATTTCCCGATTCACGTCCCAGAGACTAATCATATAATGTAGCAATTTGGGTTGAGCCCATAGACCTGGTGTAAGGAATAATTTGAGGAGCCCACAGCTCCTCAAAGCATCCAAGAAATTTGGGTCGACCATTACTTGAGTGTCAATATCCTCATGCTCGCATTCCTTCCAATCCACCATTTTTCACGAATTTTTCCCTGCAAAAACCATATAATCATGTCAATAATCATATTTGGGCAAAGAAATTTGGGTTCAAAAGGACAAATCAGGCAAAAAGGGGGGAAAAATGTATTCACAGCGCTGGCGATACTGTTATAAAAATAGTAGTGCCGATGACGCGGTTGATAGTTTGAGCAACCCTCGATTGGTGCGATTCTATGCCTAGAAATTGCACCGACTAAGGGTGATTTTTTCGTCAAAACCTCCTCATGAAACCAAAAATTGGATAAAAATAAGTGAAATAAGCATGAAAATAGAGCTTAAGGTATTTTCTCTTACCTGCAACTCACGACTCGATGAATGACCTCTCGAATCTCCTACAATTTGCTCCAGAAAACTTAGGGCACAAGTGGGAAAAAGCTCTTCACACAAAGGTAAAATGATAAATCATAAAAAATAAATACATTTGCCTCCTTTTATTCATTTTTTCATGAAATATTAGGGTTTTTTTAGTATTTTGACTTATTTTTCCTTAGAACTAGATAATTAATTTACCTTCTTTTGTAGTGATAGGTGACAGATTGTCGATGATGGTATTGGAGTCACATTTCAGCTCTTTTCTCGACTCGTAAAACTCAAATGAATAGATCGCTGAGTGTTTTTCCATTTGACTCATAAAAGAGAATAAAATGGGGGGTCTGGTTTGAAGCTCTTTTCCGACTATTTAAACATGAAAATATTTCAGAGCTCTTGTCATTTTGAAATCGTTAAAGGCTGTGAAAGATTGTTCACCTAATATATGTTTACTCCTTCTTCAGGCTGGGATGAACTATTTACGAAAAATGTACTCCTTGACTAAAATGGTTAAGAAGTTCTATTAAGTGTCATTTTCTACCTTTCTGGGCTCGAGAGATGCAAATGTACAAAAGTGGATCATGTGGAGTTTTATTTTCTGCATCTTTTTCAAACTTTCTAAATATGAAAAAGTTACCAAGTTACACCTTTGCCAGATTTTTCAAAACATTAAACGACATGGATTCATCGCTACGACGATCGTGAGATTCTCCTTCATAGGGATCATTAAACTTACTAGGTCTGATTCATCCAAAGGATGAACTTACAATGCAAGAACATGTTATTCCCTTCAAGCTTGCGATAAAAAATAATTGAGGTACCTTCCAAAAATGATGGGGGAAAATTTGGAAATTCTACCAGTCATGTCGGTAACTCACTCTCGAGCATGACACTTTTTGTTTCATGTTGGGATGCAATATCCTCCTTTTCATTATTTGACCTTCCTGGGTTGGGCCACCCATTTTTTCCTTCCAGTTTATCTCTGCCACATCATCATGACCACCGATCCTATGGATCCAAAAGCTGCCAAACACAAAAATTGTGTCGCCAATTTGTTCAAGAGTTAGTCCTTCTGTAGTTACACTTACTCCTGATTCTCTGTATCATCTGAAATCATTTTCATCACTTTATATCATGTTGATGACATGGGATACATCATGACCCTCCTTTTACACGGTCGCTTCCTGTCGACTTCAAATCATTATCCATGAAGTTGACCGAGAGACTCCCTTCCAGTACCTTAGAGCTTGCATTCCCTAAAGAAAAGTTATTCACACTCAACGACAAGCTCACATCATTGGATTTCAATCAAGTGATTTCACGAGTGTTCAACATCATTTCCTTTATTCACATTCTATGAATTATGTTGCTGGTACCTTGAGAGCCATTGTCATTATTGGTGGTTCCTCTCATGCTTGTTAATGGTTCACATCATTAACCGGTAATCAAGTGACTTCCTAGCATGTTTGACTTCAATACATTCATTCACATGTTAGGATTTGTAATTTGATGGGGTTGTTTGGAGCGCAAGAGCATTGGCTCATATTACACAAGTCTAGGTTACGAGGCGATGTGACATGATCATCATGATATACATGTCTCTTTCAGATGGATGGTTGTAACCATACCATGAGTTTTTATATGTGATATTTCTCATTATTGGATGGCTGTGACCATACCATGGTTTCATTATGATCGTTTCTACTGGATGGTTGTGCCCATGCCACGATTCATGTATCATTATTCAAATTTTTTAGTGATGTCTATTTATATATGCTTGCTTGCAGGTTTTCCAATGGCAGACTCTGGTTCCCCGCTTCCACTTGTAAATCATTTCACCCCACTCTAGTTCGTCCTTCATGCTTTAGGGGGCATCTATTACAAAAATATTTGTCACTGTCCCTATACTCCCCTTCAACAATCCTGGAGGACCTTTACAGTGAAATTGACAAGCCTTCCCATCATGAATAAACTCCCAATATGTCCCTCTTCAGGATCAGAATGATTCCCCTTTGCATCATTTCCCAAGAATTTTCCTTTTATCCCAGTTTACAAGATCGGTGCTATTGACCAGTTTCCTCCTCATGCTAATTTGTAGAGATTAAAGCTAGCCCTCATGTCGTATGGAGTGACTAAGCCCTTTTCTAGTCACGTTGATCTTCTTTTGGAAGGTTTTTTAAATAAGGAGCCAAATCTTCCATGTCTAGAAGCTTCGTAACAGAAGACTGGTAGATGGTTGGGTTGGATGGAACCGAGGAAGTCAGTTTGGGCTCTTTTCCCTTATTAGGATGGAACAAAATCAAGAGATAAGACCTTCTCCCATGATAAGAGGAACCATCTCCCATCCATCCAACTATATAAACCTCTCTTTTTCCCAAGCAAAAGCTAGTTTGAGCTTTTGGAGTAAGTTTGAATAATCAACAAGTTATTTATAGCTTGTAACTTTCTAGTGTATGCTTGACAGAGAATAATGTCATTTTGGTTTGGTTTGAGACTAAAGGGAAAATGGCCTTAAAGATTCCATTGTTGGGGTTATCCATGAAGTGCTAGTAGAAGTGTGGGAACCTGGATACATTGGAGGAGAGCAGCAACGTCAAGGCACCAGTTGTAATCTCTTTCTGATTTATTTAATTGCAACTATTCATTGATTTCCTACATGAAGTGTCATTTTACATATTTATGACTTAATGTTCCTTGACCTATTAAGTATGCTGAATACAATATTGTACGCTCTCATGTTTGTTGCTGTTGTTATTTTCTTGTATCAGGTATTCGAAGGAAGGAAACATAAGATAGATGGAGTGAGGAAGCAAGATTATCACCAAGTAGAATAGTGTTATAAGACGTAGGCCCTCTTAATTGATTCTAGATTAAGGAGATTTTCCATAGATTGTTTGTTTGTGGCTAGACTTTCTCTCTCAAGCTAGAGGAATTGTGTGAGTCTGCACTGAGAATTTACCGGCACCACAGGGGGTAGTCTCTAAGATGAATGAATAAGGATAGCCTATGGAGAGACTTAAATATGAACAATTTGATGAATTCAAATGAGTCATGGTTAACCAAAATGGATAGATCTAATAAAATAAGACACAACCAGAAGATAAAAATGATTTTAAACCCATGCCTTTATATTCAATTAACCATAAACTAGATAAGAACAAGTTATCTAGAGAAATTTATAAATGTGACAAAAGTGATTATCATGAATGTTTAAATGTAAATGCCCAAAAATTTATCATGCAATATATTCTAGCAATTAAATACTGTGAAGAATTATGAAAATTAATTGCTAAGCAATGATTCTAGACTTAAAATGATTTTCTTCAATGACTTAGATCTAGAATTTATCTTTCTCCTATAGCTAATATTTATTTATGATTCTAAAAAATTAATCGCACTTGACAATAGAGAAATAACTACCACAAAATTTAAAAAGTTTACACGTAACACACAAAAAGACACCAAGGAACTTTAGATTCGAATTGAATTATCCCATACGTAAATTTTTAATGTGCTAAGATTATCAAGAAAATTTATTTGGAAAATGTTTAATTAATTTTTTTTTAATGTGACCAAAGATAAAAATCGAAAGTCCGTAATTAAATTTAAATTTTTAATGGGCCGTAAACCACATATAATTAAATGTTTTAAATGTGAAAGCACAAATCTTCTTTTGATTTATTTCATTCACAATTTCAAAGTCACCAAATTTTTCGAAATTTTTAGTCTCTTAGTTTTTTAAAAAATGTTTTTAAAATGAAAACCTAAAAACAAAAATAAAATCACAATATAAAAAAAAAACAAAAGTCATAATTTAAGCAGACAATTTTTATTTTTTTTACATCAAAACAAAAAAGGCATGAAATATAAATAAAACAAAAGAACAAAAATGAAACCAAAAAAATCCAAACCCTAAGAAATGAATTCGAATTACATAAAAAAAGTTAACCTAAGTTAAATGAAACTAAAACATAAAATAAGAAATAAAAAAAGGTCGAATTGCTTTGTTTGTTTGCAGATCTGACGACATATGGGAGTGAGGAGCTTTGGTAGCATGTTGAAGGCAGTGGAGGGAGAGATGGCATATCAAGGAGCCACAGGGAAGGAGAGGTTGTGATAGGAGATGGAGAAACAACGAGTAGCGAGAAGGGATGGCAATGTTTGGATAGGGAGGAATGAACTATAGGTTGAGGATTAAACGCAGGTAAAGGACTGCTACAAGATTGGAGGAGGGTGGGAAAGCAACAGGAAAAGGAGAAATGTAGACTTAGGAGGAGCTGCAATGCAAATGAAATATGGCTTAGGCAGTGAGGGATGGAGACGTGGAAAAGAAAGGCAACTCATGGGCTAGAGTGGAGGAAGGTTTTTTGATAAAAGTGGAAGAGGTGGAGCTAAGCAGCAAGATGGAGAGAAGATTGCAGAAAAAATTAAAAAAACCAAATTAAAAAAATAAATTTTGAAATCTTTCCAGAGTATAAATGCAAAACAAATTATGGAAAATGAAGCAAGAGACAACAACAAAATTTCAAGAGGCTTCCAAGTAGAAAAATGGTAGCCCAAAACAAAAAAAAAAAATACCATTTTTTTTTTTAATGATATTCTTTTGCTTTAGATTTTTCTTTAAAACACTTATAAAATATTCAGATTTAAATCTCAAAACCATCAGACAGTAAATTTTTTGAATACTATCCTTGCAAAGTGAGATTGAGGCCATATATTACCCTCCAAGGACTAGATTTGCCTTCAAACAAAAAATCTTCCTCAGATCTGTAGCTGCAAAAAACCCCAAAAACCAATTGAATAATTACAATAATCACAAGCTGAAGGCTCTAGGTAGCTACATATATCATTATGCCATACATAATCTTTTTTTTTTTTCAAAGAAGGTGCTAATAAGAGACCCTTATCGATCAATAAAACAAAAAAAAATTATGATAACCTCAGGACTAATTTAGCTAGGCTCTTAAAAAAATACAGATCGGGAATTGGCTGGTCCTACTGAAAAATTTCCCTGATGCCCAAGGATATAAAATCAATATTTCCTTGCAAAATTCAATCCAAGCATAAAAAATAGAGCGATAAAATAATAATAAAATTTAGACAAATAGAGATACATGCTATTATGTTCAAAATATAATTTATTATTCAAACCCCAGTGACCGATCAAGATACTTGTACTCAAATCACTCTTTAGAATCTATCATCAATGGCTTTAGAAAAAATTATGCATGAAAGTAACACATCTTATAGTATTCCCAGGAAGAGAGACACCAACAGAATTTAACCACATAGTCTTTCTTTATTATCTAGAGAAATTTACACGAGAGCTTCGTGTTAAGCACATTACTCAAAGATCGAATGGATCAACTGAAAAATGACTTCCTATTTAAAGATAAATCCTCCAACAGTTAGTTCGAGTGATCCTCATCCAAGGAATCTCGACCATTGATGAAAATTAAAATTTATTTTAATATCATCCATAGAAATGTTTAAATATTGAGGAAATTTGATTTTTTTTTATTTAAATGCATTTTAATTGACTAAAAAATATTTTTTGTGTGCTAATTTCCCCAAAAAATTGACTTTGACTTAGCCCCCAGGGATCAAAGGTTTAAAATTTAGCAAAATAATAATTTTATCTTAGTCTAGAGACCTTTTAAAATTTATTTTTTTAGAAAAAATGAATTTTGCCTTTGTAGAATTTAAATTTACCTAGGACCTCGAATTAATTAAAATTTTTCTTAGGATTTTAATTACGTTTTTTCTAGAAAATTGAATTAATTAATTTATGAGGGGATAAATTATTTTTCCAACCCTTAAGAGACTTTACATCATGATTTTCATATTTTTTACATCATAAGGGGGAAAACCCATTTGTAATAGACCCTCAAAGACTACCCATTTCCGCGACATAAATATAATCCAGCAAACCAAGCATTGTGTAATAAAATAACTTAATCAAATAGCTAGGATTATTCCCAAATCACTTTTATATAGACTTGATCTAGGACATTAGGAGTTGCCAAAGTTCCCAATGACAAAATCCATTCTAGCTTTGGGGAAAGACTGGAGGGGAAAACTATATCAATCATCTAAGAATGGATCGATGAGACAAAAAACCTCTTAGAATGGAGATCATCGCTAGAAAAGTAGGTTTACCTAGGTTGTTACATACATGACACAATTCTGATGAGATTACTTGCATCATATACATAAATAAGGGTTTACATTATACTTTCATGAATAAGTTGATGAAGATAGGTGGACGACATAGACACATCGATTAGGCACTATCCATTTTGCAAAAAAGGGGGTGTACTGTTATGGGTCATTGACACGTAGTGTTCAACATCTTGCTCTACTTGGGGACATGTTGCCACACAGGAGGAATATGAGAATCAAGAATGTGCATCCACACAACACACAAGATAACATAAGTAGCGTCCATCCAAAAATCATCATATAATATTAAACACGTGAAAGATATAAGCTCTTCATTTATAACTAGTCTAGTAACATGAAAAACAAAAATTTGACATAACTGTAAAATGAAATGCTAAAACCAAACTATGTAGGGTTAAGAAAACAATACAAAGGATGCCTAGTGGCATCATATGTCCTCTATGAAGTATAATTTGACGATTTTTCCATTCACGGGTAAATCCTGTGGTTTGCCTTCCAACGTGCTCAAATGGGATGAGTTGGGTCCAACAATGCCTCAAATGATGTATGGTCCCAACCACAAAATGTCAAATTTGTTATGTTTTCGTGGTTTTTCATTCCTTCGATTCCACAATAAGACCATATCTCCAACCTGCAAGGATCTAAAATGAGATTTTTTGTCAAATATTTTATTTATGTTAGATTGATTCTTACACATATTATCAAAAGCCTTCCTACAAGTTTCATCCAACTCTACAAGGTGATGAATTCTATTATTGTCAAAAATTTTAGCGCTAGTAGAGTGTTGAAGGAGTTGGTAAGCTAGAAAAAGGTGCACCGGCAAATTTGCATCTAGGCCATACACTAATTCAAATGGATTTTGACTAGAAGCTTTCTTTTTGTTATCCTATTTTCCCACAAAGCATACTTGATTTTACTGTCCCAAGATCACTTATTATCTCCTACTATTTCCCTGATAATGGTTATAATATTTTATTACTTGATTCAGTCGGGCCATTACACTCAGGATAGTAGTTAGATGAATGAGACAACACAATGTCATACTTAAAATACAATGATGCGAGTTCCATTGAATTGAAAGCCTTAGCATTGTCAGTGGTGATCTTGGCAGGGACACCAAATCTAGTAATTATTTGATTTTCAAGAAAGTCCATAATAACCTTTTGAGTGGCATTCTTAGCTGGAATGGCTTCTACCCATTTTGTCAAATAATAAATAGTGGTCAAAATCCATGAGTAGCCATTGCTAGAAATTATGTGGAATTTCCCTATGAAATCCAGTCCCCAATACTGAAAAGGAGTCTCAACAACCACAGGTTGAAGGTGGAGGGAAGCTAGCTTCTGTTTCCCTGTGAATAGTTAACAAACCTAGAAACATCTCACAAATTTGTGCAAATGAGTACAAATTGAAGGCCAGTAATATACAACTCTAAGGATTGTGTGGGTGGTAGTTCTAGAAGCATAATGGCTTCCAAAAAATCCAAAGTGAAACTCGGAAATAAACCTTTTAGACTCAATTATATCAACACATATAAGTATAATACCCTTTATATTTTGCCACCGAAGGCCATCCTTCATGAGGTGATACTTAGAAGCCTTTAATATAAGAGCCCTTCTTTTATGAGAAACTAAGTGGTTAGGACAAGTAAGATTCAATAGGTAATTTGTAATATCTTTGTACCATTCATGCTCTCCTAACCTTTGTAGCTCAGGTGAAGATGGATCATTAAGACAAATCAAACCAAGATCTTTTTCATTACTTTCAGTTAATATCTCGTCCAAACCTTGACCCTTAACCAACTTGGTGGGTTTAGTTTCCAAATCATATTATTAAATTTTCGCTACCCACCTAAAACGGGTCCCTAAGGAATCAATTTGAGTTAATATATCTTTGACAATGGAATGTAGGACGAAAGCTATGACATTGGAATATCCCACATATGTCCTGTTTAAGAGATTTAACTAAGCCATAAGCTTTCTTTTCCATGGTAGTGTAATTAAACTCAGAATGCTCGAGCACTGTACTCATGAAAGCAATATGTTTTTCTTGCCCATCATTCTTTTTCTGAAGTAAGACACCAGCAATGGTATCCTTTGAATAAAAATAGAAAATCATGAAATCCTTCGAATAGTAGGGACTAATTATAATAGGAGCTTTCGCTATGGCATTGTTTATTTCTTGAAAAAACATTCTACTCTCTTCTTTCCATGGAAAGTTTGCATCCATTTTTAGAAGAATTTAAATAGGCTTTGCTAACTCTACACAATTTAGAATAATTTTTCTAAGGAAATTTATCTTTCCTAAGAAGGACTGGAGGGATTTTACATTATAGGACAAAGGAATCTTTTGAATTGCCTCAACCCTTTTAGGATCAATCTTCATCCCATCCTTTGAAATTATGTGACGAAGTGACTTCCCTTCAGTTACTCCAAATATAGATTTAGGAGGATTTAAGGAAATGACAAACTCCCTACATTTGTCAAAAACTTGCCTAATATGACTTATATGATCAATACAATTCTTAGAAAAAACATTAAGGTCATCCTGATATATTTCGATGAATTTTCCAAGTAAACCCTTAAAATCATAGTCCATAGTGCTTTGGAGAGTATCCCCAACATTCATTAAACTGAATGGCATTCTTATGTATTCAAATGTTCCCCATGGTGTGCTGAAAGTTGTTTTATGTATATCCTCCTTTTTTACCCATACTTTATTATACCTGGAAAAACCATCTAACAATGACATCATCCTAGATCTTGTCACTCTTTGAAACACGGTCTCCATATTAGGCAAAGGGTAATTATCATTTTTACAAACTAAATTGAGGTTTCTAAAATCGACACACAATCTAATCGAACTGTTCTTTTTCCTAACAATCACCAAATTTGAGCACCATGTAGAATGACTAGTTTGAGAAAAAGTGCCAATAACAAGCACCCTTGTGAGTTCATTTTGGACTAAGGGAGCCAATTTAGGATTTATTTGTCTAATGTTTTGACAAAATGGCTTAGAATTTCCATATTTTAAGGGAATAGTATGTTCCATAACATTTTCCCTATAGCCTTTTAATTCACCATAAGAAAAAGCTAAAACATCCCTATACTAGTGAAGTAAATTTATTAATTTCTTTCTTTCATCATCATTAGTACTTGTACCAATTTCAATCATTCTAGGATCTTTAGATGTACCAATATTTACTTCAAAAAACTCTCCAGGATCAATTTTGTTTTCCTCTTTTTTCTTAACAACGTCATGCCAATCAATGTGTATCTCAAGAGGAAGAACATTCCCAAGAGTAGGATTTAAAATATCTTCATCGTTAACATGTCCATCCTACTTAGAATTTACTGGAAAATCCTGACACTCATCCAAATTCTCTAAGAAGCAAATAATATGTCCTTCATAATCAAAGACCTGCCAATGCTCAGAATTATATGAAACAAAGGTATAAAAATAATTTCCATCTTAATTTTATCTTTAATTAAATTATCAGATAATTTCATGGTGGAAGAAGCAACAACTAACTCATTGGAAAAACTAATTTTCACCTTGGGATAAGCTTCAAGTTAATGGATCAAAAAATCTCCATATTGTATCCCGCACAACATTTCTATAATTTTTTAATCTTTGATTTTTACATGTAAATTTATTTTTAATTTGCATGATCACTAAATCTAAATCACCCTTAATACTTAGAAATTTAACTTTTAAAGGTTTTTCCAGTTCAATACCCAACAACAAGGCTTCATACTCAGCCACATTGTTGGTCGCTTCAAATTCTAACTGATAGGAAAATTTGAAAATATGACCAAGGGGAGATTTTAAGACAATTCTTGCACCTTGACCATGGCTAGATGATGCACCATCAAAGTATAAATGCCAAACCTTATCTTTTAAATTACACACCTTTTCTTCAACCTTTTCCTCCAAGGGAATGATGGAATTAGACAGGATAGCATGATTCCCAAGGCTAGGTTGTTCACTTATTATTTCATAGTGGGGAATTTTAGGATCTTCCACATGGAATCTCCTTTAAGGCTCTCTATTTAAATTAAGAAATCTTTTACCATTAGGGGAAGGAATAACAACATATGAACAATTCATTTGTATGCTTTGCTCTAAATCAGAGGCCCATTTCCTAGACAACAACATACCCCAAGCATCAGGCACATTGACCACAATTATGTCCATAAAAATCATGATATCAGGGTAGATAGACAAATGGACTTATAAGTCCATAATCAACCTATGAACTTCAATTTTCTTCGAATCCATGGTACATATGTCATATTAAGGCCTAGATATCCTTAATTTAATTTGTTCCATGACTCTCTTAGTCATCACACAAGCGGAAGCACCAGAGTCAAGCATAGAGTTATATAAGCGATAATTGTTCACAAGCAAAGTAATGAAGAACAGAGTGTGTTCTCTATTTTCAAAATCCATACTCTACAAGTATATGGGGAAATCTTGATAGAAAGACTCTGGAGGTTCCTCTCTAGCTACATTTATCTGGGTACTACTAATAGAATTCAATAAGTTAGTCCTTTGGGAGGGGATCTTTACTATTTCAGTGATAGGGACACAAACTTTAGAGTTATTAAACCAACCTCATAAATAAATATTCATACCAGAAGCTGACCCAAAGTTAAGACTTCAAGAATTAACTAGATTATCATTTTGATTTCTCCTTTGATAAGTTCACCCATTGTCCTTAGTGATTTCAAGGACTCGCTTAGGCGGAGGCTTCTCACTAAATAGTTTAACTAAGACATGATTTTCTTGACCAAAATTATTTACTATATGAATATGTGAATGGTCTTACAGGTTGACTCTTTCCCTTGACCTCTTCCTAATCCTCTTGCAATATATGATACTCTTTACCAACAAAGTTTATCTGGTTTCTTGTCCCAAGCATCACATGCTGCATTATTCTTTTGATAACATGACAAATGGCTTCTTCATGAAGATCATCACATCATCTACATAAGGAGGGGTCTCCTCCTTAATATTATTCATTTCAAGAGGGTGAGGAGGCTTCTGCTCAATAGACTGACATTTCTTCTGCCAATTATTTTGATTTTTTTATTTTTTTCGACCCTTAGGTCGATGATTTTGCATTTGATCTCTTTCCATTTGAATCAACCTAGACTTTAATGTATTTATTTCCTTAGCATGATAAAAAATCATCCTAGATTTATTTAACTCCATATTTTCCAACTTCTTAAGAAACGTTTGCATAAGTTATTCTTCAACTTCTTTTTTCTTTCCTTTAGGTTTTTGTTTATTTAACAGTAGATCTATCAAACCTAAGAATTTCAGATTTGCCAGAAGCCCTCTAATCTTTTTCCAGCTCTTCAACTGTGACTTGACAAGCCTTGTAGTCACCAGGCTTAGACCTCCTAAGCTGATAAGAAGTGTCAGGATTGAAAGCATCGAGATAATATTCTAGAAGAATTTTCTCAGTTGGTTTGTAATCAATATAGATTTGTTTAAGAATACCATTAAACCTTCTACTAAATTCTTCACACGTATCATTTTATTTCTTTTTAGTGATGCTAATGGATTTTGCTATAAATCAATATTCTTTATTGTCACCAAATTTCTCTCTAAAAGCATTAAGGAGGGGATTAAATGAATCAATGATATGATCAAGACTATCCCAAAACCAATCCAAAGCATCCTACTCAAGGGTGAAGATGAAGCATTTCATTTGCACATGCTCATCATTATGAGCTTTAGTGAATTTAGCCCACCATGTATGAAAATCATATAAATTATTTTTAACAGTGATTGCATTATTTCTTTGGAAAGCAGGCAACTTGTCTATACCAATATTAGGAAGGTTGTGGGGATAACCCTCAGTTTTAGCAAAGTTAAGAGGCTCATAGATATCCATGATGTCTGGAATGGGAGAATTGAAGAAGAGTGAATGGATGTCATAGAGAGCTTCCTGGTTGAAATTGTCAAGGAGTGAATGAGAAGAGAGCTTGTGTAATATATCTCTAAGATCCATTTTAGGATCCAGAGCAGGATTAGCCAAGCCCCTTGGGTTCCTCCTAGTACATGCCCCTATAGAAGATGAAGGAAGTGGAGTCTCCAGTTGGAGAGGAATCTAACTTAAACATGTAAGATTATATGATGAAAAAATGAGATGAAAATGAATGGTTGAAGATGAAAGGATCAAATGACGAGAAAAGATTGATAGGACCAGGGATAGAAAAAAATTCCTCGACAACGACACTAAAATATGTTGTCACGCAAAGTGTCTAGGGACTGTGACGACACTCAGAGTAAGGGTTGTCGCTCTAATCCTTACTCACTCTGTTTAGACTCTCTCCTACAAAAGTCAAGGGGGGTGGTCCCTAAAATGAATTAATGAGGATATCCTGTGGAACACATGCTTTAGGAGACTTAAAGACAAACAACTTGATGAATGCAAACAAGTCCTAGTTAAGTGAAATGGATAGATCTAATAAGATAATACACAACCACAAGATAGAAATTATTTTAGACCAGTGCCTTTATATTCAATTAACCATAAACTAGATAAAAACAAGTTATTCAAAGCAATTTATAAATGTGATGAAAGTGGCGATCATGAACAATTAAATGTAAATGTCCAAAACTTTATCACGAAATATATTCTAGCAATTAAATACCATGAAAATTTATGAAAATTAATTGCTAAGCAATGGTTCTAGATTTGAAATGATTTTATTTAATAAATCAGATCTAGAATTTATCTTTCTCCTATAATCAATCTTTAGATATGATTCTAAAACATTAATCACACTTGAAAATGAAGACATCACAACCAACAAATTTAAAATTTTACACGTAATACACAAAAAGACACGAAGGAACTTTAGATTAGAATTTAAGTATCACTTAGGTAAATTTTTAATGTGCTAATCTTATGAAGCAAATTGATTGTGGCAAATGTCTAATTATTTTTTTTTTAATGGGACCAAAGAAAACCACCATAATTAAATTTAAATTTTTAATGGGCCGTAGGACACATAAAAATTTAATTTTTTAAATGTGAAAGCTTAGATCTTCTTTCGATTTATTTCATTTGCAATTTCAAAGTTAACAAATTTTTGAGAGGCTTCCAGGTAGAAAAATGGTAGCCCAAAACAAGAGACAGTAAGAGAAATTTTAGACATCCCCATGCAGAAAAATGGCAGCCCAAAACTAAAAAGAAAAATTACCAAAGTATATATATTTTTAAATGATATTCTTCTACTTCAGATTTTTCTTTAAAACACTAATAAAATCTCTAGATTTCAATCTCAAAACCATCAGACTATAATTTTTTTGAATAATATCACTACAAAGTGATATTGATGCTAGGTCTTACCCTCTAGGGCTTAGATCTAGCTTCAAACAAAAATTCTCCTTCAGATTTGCAGCTGTAAAAAAAGAGAAACAAAACACCCGGAAACAATATACACAATGATGAAACTAAAAGCCCCAAAAACTGAGTTGAATAATTACAATAATTACAATCTGAAGGCTCTAAGTATCCAAATATATCATTATGCCACACCAATTTTATTTTTTTTTTAAATTTCAAAAGAGGTGCTAACTCGAAACCCTTATGCATCAATAAAACAAAAAATCTTATGATAAGCCCAGGATTAATTTAGCTGGGCTATTCAAAAAATATGGATTGGGAGTTGGCTGGTCAATTGAAACTTCCCGTAACACTCAAGGATCTAAAATCAATCCATCCATAAAAAATAAAGCAAGAAAATAATAATAAAATTCAGACAAATAAAGATATCTTCTATTACGTTAAAAATTAAAATTATTATTCAAACCCCAGTGACTGAGTGAGACAAATGTACTCAAATCACTCTTCAGAAGCTATCATCAATGGATTTAGAAAAAAATATGCATGAAAGTAACACATCTTATATTATTCACATGAATAGTAACACCAACAAAGTTTAACCCCAAAGTCTTTCTTTATTATCCAGAAAAATTTACACTAGAGTTTCTTGTTAACCACACGACTCAAAATTTAGATGGATCGACTTACAAATGACTTCCTATTTAAGGATAAATCTTCGAATGGCTAGTTCTAGTGATCCTCGTTAAAGAAATCTTGACTATTGATTAATATTAAAATTTCTTTTAATCTCTTTTTTTCAAATATTTAAATATTGAGGAAATTCAAAATTTTTATCTAAATGCATTTTAATTAACTCAAAAATAGAAATTTTGAGCTAATTTCCCCAAAAATTTGACTTTGACTTAACCCCGAGGGACCAAAGGTTTCAAATTTAGCAAAATAATTAATTTACCTTAGACTCGAGACCTTTCAAAATTTAATTTTTTAGGACCGACGAATTTTTCCTTTGGAGAATTTAAATTTACCTAGGACCTAAAATTAATTAAATTTCTAGCTTAGGATTATAATTAATTTTTTGCCAGAAAATTTTATCAATTAACCTATTAGGGGATAAATTATTTTTCCAACCATCAAGACACTTTACAACGTGATTTTCATATTTTTGACATCATAAGGGGCAAAACCCTTTTTTAATAGACCTTCAAAGACTACCCATTTCTGTGACACAAGTATAATCCAGTAGACCAAGCAAGTTGTAATAAAATAACCTAACCATATAGTTAATATGATTCCCAAATATCTTTTACATAGACTCGATCTAGAGCACTAGGACTCACATAAGATCGTAATTACAAAATCCATTCCAACTTTGGTGTACGATTCGAGGGGAAAACTCTTCTGATCATCCGCGAATGGATCGGTGAGACAAAAAATCTCCCAGAATGGAGATCGTCACTAGAAAGGTAGGCTTACCTAGGTTGTTACATACATGACATGGCTATGTTAATATTATATTCATCCTATACATGCATAATGGGTTTACATTATACTATGATGATCACACTGATGACAATAACTCGATGACATAGACATACCAATCGGGTGCTATATGTTTTGCGAAAAAAGGGAGCGTACTGTTATGGGTCATTGAAAAGTAGTGGTCAACAGACAACAATGGGGAAATAACCTTTATATGGTTGTATTTTCCATACCCATGGTCTTGAAAGCTCTGGAAGCCATGTGAACCATTTTTATGCTTGTGTTTTGAAGGTGATGGAGTGATTATTGTATTGGTTGTAGCTTCTATGTCTGCATATGTATATATCTAGTTGGTTGGGCATACTTCTGAAGAACTATCATGGTGGAACTCGAACTTCTTCTTGAGTTGGGGGCCATGACAAGATTTATACCAGCCTATGTTGTTTGTTAAAGTATGGTGGAAATGGGTTACTGATTAAGTTTATATGCTTGACATGCAAACCCTTTGGAACTCTATCATTGCTAATATCAGTTCGATTGGCCACATGTAGGATGAAATTTGTTGAGTAGAGGAATTTTGGAGCATATTTTTAAGTCATTGGAAATGGCCATTAGTATACTTTTTTCCCTTATTTGGATGGGTGGCACTGTAACCCCAATCCATTCTTTCCTTGTGCTACATGCTATATTTGAATTTATTATGTGGTGGAGTTGTATTTCCTATCACATGCATTGGAAGTAAATTATCTATTTTTCTATTTGGTGCCATACAACTCTTATGTAATTCATTGGAGATAAGCAATCTTTTCTTTTTATGATGTGAGATAATCATATGTTTGACATCCAAAAACCGAGTTACGGGTTGTTGTAATTTGACATAAAATAAGCAATGATGCCTTGAATAAAATCATGTAGCTTGTCATGCTCAAACACAATATATATGTAGGCTCATATTAAAATTTTGTATATAGAGTTATAAGAGCAACAAGTAGTTTTGATGTAAGTTTTTTAGATGCCTAGAAGCATTGTGTTGCTATGAGTCACCATTAACCTGTAGATGTCTTGCACTCTTCTATTCTGACATGTTGATTGCAACATTATTGGAAGCATTTTTTTAGTGATGTCAGAGTTTGAAAGTGGGATGTTGTGGTTCTAGTTTCATTTGTAGAGTGGTTATTTGTGCAGATTTTGTTTGATTGGCCAACCATCAATCTTTCTCCCATGAATGCCCATACTTGTGACCTTCATCCATGTGTTCTTATACTTATGTTATGCACAGAGCTGTAATGTAATGCATTTATGCATGCATCGTTGTTGTAAGAAGAGATGGTATGTCGATTATTATGAGTTTTATATTATGCAAATTTTTAGGTATGAAATGAATGTATAAGCAGAAAGATATTCAGTTCCAATCACTTATAGGATTAAATAGACAACTGGTCATGGTGTAAGTAAAGATATAACTACTTACCCTCCTTTCGAGCAAGTTGTCTCAGAGTGGGCACAAATATCGAAGCCTAATGGATATTTTGACCATCTTCAGAGGCTAACTCTAATAGATTGTGGATTTTATCTAAGAAATGATGAGGTTCTTATTGTTATAGACTGGGCCATATCTATTTCTATGATGCTATTTTAAGTATTGCTAGACCTGTAGAGATTTTCTTTATTATAGAGCACATATAAATAAGATTAGTGACAATGATGTGGAAATTATGCGAGAGTTTATCCAGGTTCCATTTGTTGTAAAAATTTTGTAATCCTAGCTATCTATCACTTTGGAGATTAGGGTTATGGATCTAGCAGAATGGAGAATTATAAAGACAACCTAAGGGAAGGGGAAAGACACATTACAATTGCAAGTAATTTGCAGATTTGTGAGACATTTCATGAAGTGAGAAATGAGAGACTGAAAGGCTGAAGAAAAAGAAAAGTTTTCCACTAGAAAATTCCAGAGAAGGAAACTCGGTGGAGGCTAAGACAATATGAGCTACTGAGCACCAGATTCATAGATGGTTGAGATCTAGCTCTAGGAGAGATGCATGGGCTAACTTGTGCAGGGACGAAGCACATGTATATAGTACTTCTCACAGTCTATGTGTCTGGATATTACTACACATGGGCCACATGTATGATGGCTAGGAGGATAAAGGTAGTGTAGTTGTAGTTCATTTTTTTTCAGGGAGACGAATTTCCAGGTTCCGTTTACTGTAAAAATTATGTATTTCTATGTGTGCCATCTTCTTATTTATTCTGAGATATAAAAGTGGAGGACAAATCAGAGGGTTTATAGATTTTGGCATGTGATTGATTTAATATTTGTTCTTTTTATGTCATTTTTATTGTTAGAATACCATAGTATTTTTATTCAACAATTTCAAAAAATATTACTAGGTAAATTAAATTTCTAGGTTATAAAAATTTGCTTGGGACATAAATCAGATTTGGTATTCAGAAATTAACGTTGAATTCTTGTTATAGGATTTCTTGTCTTTTATAATTATGCTTAAGGGGTAGCGTGTTGCAAAGGAACAAGCCAACTTTGGTTTTTATATTATAGAGAAGTCCCATCGAGGGCATGCGTGATGTGAATCACTAAACAAACTTGGGCATGAACCATGGTTTTTGGAATTTATAAAACATAAAAAAACAATCATCCCAAGATTCAGCTTTCCAAATAAAAAATATGCACAAATATTACACCCCCTTTGAAGATGATGATCGGTCTCAGTATACAATTGGTGATAACAAGCCTGAAGTTTTTTTTTATTATTATGAGAATTGGTAGACCCAAGATTGAGTCAGTGGGACTGCCAACTACCCACTAGCCTTTCTAGACAAATAAACCAAGTTTCAAACCTAGGAGAGGACCCTATATTGGTTGGAAAAAACTTTCTGGTGTAGGACACCCACCTTCAGGACTCTTATGCTATAGTGTAGTTGTATATGAACTACCCTAGGGTGCGGATAAGGCCACCTTGAAGTTTGGGATAGGGGTTGTTATGGTGTAGTTAATTTGAATTTAAAATAAGTTTTGTAGATCTTCTCCTGAATACCTCAATTAGCATATGTCCTAATGAGACCTAGGGCATTAATAGAGAACAAATGAGGTGGGGAGGGAGTGTTCTCAATGTACAGGTTAAGATGTTGGTGGAGAAGTGTAACCTTGACCTACCAACTAGTTCCAGTGCCTTGACAATAACTAATGGAATTCATGATTGAAGTTTTAGCTATCGATGTTTGTTGTGATTCAAGTAAGAGTTGGTGATGCACTATATTGTGTGTAGTATGTTCATTGTGGAAAATCATTGATGTGAAGAGGTGGCAACTGAAATTGGCTAAGATGATGTTGTAGAACTATTTCCTCTACAACAATATGCTTCGATAAGAAATTATTTCTTAAATATTTTTGCCACACAAGGGCTTCACACCTCAATCATAAATATGTGTCCCCAAAGAGTGCAAGAGGGAAGTTTCATTTGTATAGGTGGAAATATCTAACTAGAATAAATTGTTCTACTTCAAAAATTGGTGAAAGGAATTTCACTAGTATAGTTTATATGATTTTTCATAGACGGGCTTTTAATACATGATATTTTCAATAATGCATGCTGGAGAGCTAGAATGAAAAGTTTATGTCACTCCAACCATATTTTAGGTTTTAGATGGAATCTCTTATATTTGTGACTCTTCATTGCTGGATTTATATTCTTTCATTATTATTGTTTCTATTTGCCTTCATCCACACCATATCATGTTGGTTAAACATAATTTCACATTTCGATAATTCGAAAGATAAATTTGTGGAATTTAAAATTTCTACTTATAGTTCTCACCATCATAGATTTAGAGATTAATGGATCTTATTAATTCAATATTAGTATAAAGTTCATTCATTCTATATTATTTATTGCGAGTTGTCTTGTCGTTTTTGTTTATAAAACGAGCAATATATGTGTAATTGATCTTGCTTAGTCTTCAAGCTTTGTCCATCCCTGTCATATTTGCAGTTTTTCTATGTTGAATGCTCAGTATACAAGAACTGTTGACTTTGTTGATATATTGTTTTGATTTTTTTTCACTTTAGAATAGCTATTAGTGCAACAGCTAGCATTCAATTGATCTCTTTCTTATGCGTAACATTGGCATATTTTCTTGTAAATTATTTTGTGACATGCAAGAATTAAATGTATTTAATGTATATTCCTTCTCATTTATGCAGGAAGAGTAACTCCTAAAAGTGTATTATATATCTATGGGACAATTCTATTGGACCTTCTTAGTGGGAAACACATCCCGCATAGTCATGTAGATGCTCTCCCTCCCTCTCTCTCTCTCTCTCTCTCTCTCTCTCTCTCTCTCTCTCTCT
>APFE031138723.1:147332-169227 GCA_000404065.3 Pinus taeda | reverse complement strand
ACTTTCATGTTTTATTGTGGGTCAATGCTACAATTTTTCAAATCTCTTTCACACAAACATCCTCTCAACTGACAGTTTTCTTAGGAAATTATTTTTTGACATGAAAGAATTAAATGTATTTAATGGATATTCCTTCTCATTGATGCAGGAAAAGTAACTCCTGAAAGTGTAATATATAATTATGGGACCTTCTTATTGGGAAAGACATCCTTCCTAGTCATGTATATACTCTCTCTCTCTCTCTCTCTCTCTCTCTCTCTCTCTCTCTCCCTATGTGACAACCACAAACTGTTAGGTCCCTATACTACTAGTGTAGGCAATTATTGTTATTAGTACAATCCCCTTATTATATTTTTGTGCCCATGTAGTCCCCATATTGTTATTATTATGCCCCATAGAAGCCCACTATTATTATTATTGTGCCCTTACATTATTATTGTTATGTTGGCTCTGATTATATTATGAACCCTTAGACTCCTATATATAGAAACGAGGTCTTATCATTGGTATCATCCAAGAATTGTTCATTTGTGTAATGTAAAGGAGGTTGCCCCCCTTGAAGAGGCTTATATTAAAGGTGTTTATCTACCTTTTCTATCTTTTTGTGAGCTGGTTTCATAATATTTGGTATCAGAGATTTGGATTCTACGGTTTCGCTGCTCCAAACAGGTCATCGTGGAATTTTTTCTATAGCTTATTTGCTATGAAGTTTTAGAAAATAAAAAAAAAAAAAACTCATTTGAGAACGAATTGGTCTGCACCTCGAGACCAAATTTTAGATCTTGTGCCACTATATTTTCAAAGATATAATCTAAGGAAGTTAGGGTTTTTGCAAGCTCCGGAATTTCATCTCAAACAGGTCATCGTGGAATGTTTGCCATAATATTTTTTGTACAAAGGTTTAGATTCTCGGTCCAAATCTCAAATTTTGTCTTGCTATATGTTTGGAGATAGAACTTAAGGAAGTTAGGGTTTTTGCAGACTCCCGAATTAGATTCTAAACATGTGACCAAGGGGAAATCATCATAACTTTCTCTCTTGGCAACAAATTGAAATTTCGTAAGAAGATACAGAAAGAGAACATAACGTAGTTTACTGTGTGTATTTTTCAGATCCACAGGTCAAAACAGTGACACATGGCACGTCATACAAGCTCACTCTACTGAAACATTATATAATCAGGTCATCTTAGGAGATTGGGCATATCTCTTTCTTGGAGAATCAAATTATGATCAAACTTGCAACGTTAGAAAGAGGACTCAGAGGGCTACTACAAAAGACAACTTCAGAACTTGGAGATCTGAAAGTACAGAGTTACAGTTGTTTCAGGATCGAGCTCATAAAATCAAGAAAGGGCGATATGAGGAAGTTTGATGGAAAGGATCCAATAAATTGGATACTACAGATGGAGAAATATTTGATCTACATGAAGTGAAAATGTTACAAAAGGTATGAATCCCATCTTCATGTTTAGAACCAGATCAATTTTTATGATACAAAGGGCTTTATTCTCGTAAAACACTTGTTACGCGGTAAATTTTCACGTAGTATATGTTATCACATTATGAGGATACAAAGAGAAACACCTTCTTTAGCCAATTGATAAATCTCAAACATAAGTGTTCAATGGAAGAGCACGTTGAGGACTCTTCAAAATTAAATATAAGGGAAAATGATATTCCAGAGAAGTAGAGGATTGATGTCTCCATAGGGACTTTAAAGGATAACATTCAACATGAGGTTCGTCTTTGGGAACTTGATTCATTGGAGAATGTATTCAGGTTGGAAAGAAAAGTGGAGAGCAAAATTATGGCAACAAGGAAGTCTACCCCTCACAACTATAAATACAGAAGTGTTGTTTTTCCTAGCCTTCCAGACCCTCAAGGTTAACACCACAACAATTGAAAGAAAAAAGAGTAAAAGGGATTTGTTACAATTGTGATAACAAATACATTAAAGGTCATAAGTGTGCTCAGAAGAAATTATTTTACATTGATTGTGAAGACAGGGAATAAAAGGATCAATAAATGTCAAAAAAGAGGATAAACACTAGGAACCAACCCTAGAGAAAGAATAAATGAATCTGACCATATCTTGTAAAGAATTAGTAACAATTACCACTCCTCAAACTCTCAAGATAGAAGGACATATCAAGAAGAAAAAGGTTCAAGTAGTGAAGAATCATGTTGAGAAAGAAGAAATGAATCCGACCATATATTGTAATGCATTCGCCAAAATTACCACTCCTCAAACTATCAATATAGAAGGACATATCAAGAAGAAAAATGTTCAAGTGAATGATCACATTGAACATCAAGAAATGAATCTTACCATATCTTGTAATGCATTTGAAGAAATTACCACTCCTCAAACTCTCAAGATAGAAGGACATATCAAGAAGAAAAAGGTTCAAGTAGTGAAAAATCACACCAAGCATCAACAACATGTTCTCCAACTTTTTAAATGATAACACCACTTTGGTGCAAAATCAAATGAAACAATAGACAGATCATCATTGTAGTGAAAGAAGTTTTGATGTAGGTGATTGGGTATTTTTACAGCTACATTTCAAGCAAGCTATTTATGAGAAGGAAATGTTGGCAATACTACATGAACTTAAGAAATGGCAACCTTAACTAATGGGAAGACACTTCAAGGTAAAAATGGATCATGATATTCTTAAATACTTTTTAGAACAAAGATTATCTTTAGAAGAATGGAAAAAATGGGTCACAAATATGTTGGGTTATGACTTTGTGTTGGAAATAATACTGAGAGGGGGGGGTGAATCAGTATTATCAATTCATACAAAGATTTGTATACACTACTTACGTTAGTGAAACCAGCGTATATACACAAATTCAGTTAAGGAAACTAGCGTATAACTTACAGACTTATAATTTAATTATTCTTCAGATGCTGATCTTTAATCTATGTGTCAGAACCATATAAACATTAACCAGGAACAAAAAAATAGTGCAGACAGTCACACACAAGAAAACAAGATATAAGGTCGAAACCCAATGTGCTGTAATTTATCTCTATCTTCTTTCAATTAGAAACTTCTTTTTACAATGATTTTTTACTGGTGCAGTCTTATACCAGTACGCAGGCTGTAACCTACAAAAGGCTATAACCTTCTCTCGTTCTCCAGCTTCTCCTAGAAGGGAGCTACAACCCCCTTAGCTCTTGTACTAGCTGAAGTACTAGAACATAGGTGCTAACCTAAAGAAGGTTACAACCTTCTCTTTTCTTCCAGGGACCACGTTTCATAAATTTTCAAACTGGATCCATGAATAACATCAGTTAAACATCAAGTATATCTGCATCAATCAATCTCCTTTGTACCAACCAATATAGAATCAACCAATCACTTCTCAGAATGCTGTAACCAGAAAGCAATACTAATAACCAGATACTAATTCTAAACCTAGAACACTACAGTAATAAATAGAAGAAGGTAAAGCATATTTCATGAGACGTATGCTACTTCACCATGCATAAACCTATGTACATACGCAGATGTATTAATGCCAACTAGCATATATGCTTCCTTTAGTTGCTGAACCTGCGTGTATATGCACCTATGTTGCGTCGAGCATGCGTATAGATCTATAAAAGATAATTCACCCTTTTACTTATTCAGACATCAATTATACCCAGATTATCATATTTATAGATCTAATCATGCACCAATTATAACAAATCAAAGGTTACAAAGATACTATTATTCAAGCCTTAAAAACTTAATCCATCAATAAAACTTATCCATCTTTTAGTGCTCAGGTTCCTCCTTGGTTCAAATCCAACACTGCACCATGAACCAATCACCAGTATTCCAGTTCTTGCTCCTCTTAAGATATTCAACACTTAGTCGATGCACTTGCCAAATGATCTCCTTCCATTTTTATAGTCTTAGGCCTTACTCAAACCATGCTCCAAAACCATTGAGAACCAATACTAGGGACTCAATACCTGGGTTCAATACTTTTGGATGCAATACCAAGGACCAAAACCATAGGTTCAAATATGTCAGACTAAATACCATGGACCAAACATAACTTTCCCCACATGTACATGCTTTTCTTTGCATGAAAGTGTGTGCATACGCATACGTGCTTTTTGAAAAGTGATCATGCGTGTGTACATGACTTTGTTAATAGGAACCTGTGTATACCTCATTGTCTTTCATTCTGAGAGCCTGAACTGCGATCTTCTATTTGAGTGAGTTGCCATCAAGGACAACACCTGTGCCATACTGCGAAACCTGTGCCATAATGCCAACAATCTCCCCCTTTGGACTTGATGGCAACCCCAAGTCACTCAAAGTCATTCTCCCCCTTTGACATCAAGGGCAAAGGGTGGACCAAGATATTCTCCTCTTTGATATACATTTTGCTATCCATGCTCCCCCTGAGCACATGCAAGGTCTACAAAAGCATAACATGATTCCATACATACATTGCCAATGACCTTCCTAAAGGCTCATACATACATCAATCTCTCAACCAAGTTGGGATTGACTCATCTACCCAACCAAGAATCTACACATGATAAAACAAGAACATTACTTCATTAATCCTAGGCATAGTGGGGAAACCAAGATAGGCCGTTACATGACCTTCATAAGAAAAGAAATACATGACATAGAGAGAAATATCTACAGCAAGATTATGACAACAACTATCATCAGCAGCATCTGTCAATCATTGTTCAGACCAGCAACCATGTTCTTGCTCTGCACCTGTTCCACTTGAAATCCAAAGCACTGTGAATTTGAACCAAGATCTTCTAAGATAATGCCAACAATGCATTATTAGAGGAATATATGCTCCCCATAAACCTGTGCCAGATGGTCTCTGTCAAACCCATATCGGACTCTTTTCATCCTAAGCTTGGCCCACTGTTTGTCTTCAAACCAACATATACGCTATTGTATCTTCATAAACCAGTGTATGTATGCAAATCCCCCGCATGATACTCACGTAAAACCACTTTTCTCTGAACCAGACAAGATTCAACAGCAAGATGATGCATCAACTACCCCTAGCTTCTGTCTGAGGTATTCAAATGTCTCCCTGGGCGGTGGTTTGGTGAGTATATCTGCAACTTGTTCCTTAGAGGGAACATACTCCATTTTGACCTTTTGTTCAAGCACTTGTTCCCACAGAAAATGATACTTTATTGGTATGTGCTTAGTCTTTGAATGCATGACAGGATTCTTCGAAATATTGATTGCACTTGTATTATCACAAAAAAATGGAGATAGGTGGAGTACAAGTGATTTGAAGATCTTGCAATGTTTTCATCATCCAAAGGAGTTGTGTGTAGCAAGATGCAGCAGCTACATATTCTGCTTCAGTTGTAGATAATGCAATGGAACTTTGTTTCTTGCTGAACCAAGATACTAATCTAGGACCCATGAAGAATGCACCACCACTAGTGCTTTTCCTTTCATCCACGCTTCTTGCCCAATCTGCATCTGTATATGCATGAAGTGTGAGATCTGTACCTCTAGGATACCATAAGCCATAGTTTTGAGTTCCTTTAAGATATTTGAAAATTCTCTTAACTGCCTGAAGATGAGTTTCCTTTGGATTTTCGTGAAACCTTCCAACTATCTCTACTGCATGCATAATGTCTGGTTGGGTACCTGTTAGATAGAGCAGAATACCAACCATGGATCTATAGGTTGTTTGATGTACAACTGTTGATTCATTATTTGCGCTAAGGCTGCATCTTGTTACAATAGGGGTACATACTGGTTTCAAATCCTCCATCCCATATTTCTTCAAGATCTACTTGAGATACTTGGTTTGTGATAGAAAAATACCGTCTTTGTTTTTCTGAACTTGTAAACCAAGAAAATATGTGAGCTCACCAAGCAGAGAAATTTCAAATTCTTTTTGCATCACCAAGGCAAAGTTTTGACTCATGTCTTCCTCATTGCTACCAAAAATGATATCATCAACATACACAACAAGTATTAGATATTTATCCTTGTCAATTTTTATATATAGATTGCTATCTGTTGATCCTTTTGAAAAACCTTGTTGATGAAGGTACTTATCCAACCGATAATACCAAGCCCTTGGAGCCTGTTTAAGGCCATAGAGAGCCCTTTTGAGTCTACATACAAGTTTTGGATCATTTCCAAGGATAAATCCATCTGGTTGCTCAATATATACTTCTTCATGCAAGTCTCCATTCAGAAAGGCAGATTTCACATCCATCTGAAATATTTTGAACTTCTGAAAGCTGGATAGAGCAAGGAACATTCTTATAGCCTCAAGTCTAGCAACTAGTGCAAAAGTTTCTTCAAAGTCTATACCTTCTTGTTGTGCATACCCTTTACAAACAAGTCTTGCCTTGTTTCTAACGAGATCTCCATTTTCATTCAGCTTATTTTTGAAAATTCATTTTGTCCCTATGAAATTCTTATCTTTTGGTCTAGGAACCAACTCCCAATTGTTATTCTTTTCAATCTATTCAAGTTCTTCCTCCATGGCCTTGACCCAGGATTCATCTTTGCATGCCTCTTTTACATTTTGTGGTTTAGTGGAGGAGAGCAATGCTAGATAGCTTGAACCTTCTAAAATGGTTCTTCTTATTTGTACACCTACCCCTTTCTGCCCCCAAATTTGAGTTTCTGGATGATTCTTCTGAACGTATCTAGATGGGTTCTTTTCTTCTATCCTTATCTGTACTTCTGGTGCCTCATGAGTTTCTTCTTCATCATGAATCTGATTTGATGTTGAAGGATAGTCCTCATCATCTTCGAGATCTTCAGATTTTACTTGCCTAGGAGTGTTTCCTTATTCATCAACCACTACATCAATACTTTCAACAATTTTTCCAAGTCTTTTATTGTAACACTTATATGCTTTACTGTGGGGAGAGTAGCCAAGTAGAATGCCTTCATCTGCTCTAGGTTCAAACATCCCAAGATTTTCAACAGTCCTTTTAATGTAGCATTTGCTTCCAAAAATTTTGAAGTATTTTACTGTGGGAGTCTTACCATATCAAAGCTCATGAGGAGTCTGAGTGTTGTTTACACAGATGTTTGTCTTGTTAAGAATAGTAACTGCAGCAAATGTGGCTTCACCCCAGAAAGTCGCAGGAGTTCCAGGCTCATCAAGCATAGCATGAGCCATTTGTTGAACCATTTTGTTCATCCTTTCCACCACTACATTTTCCTGAGGAGTCCTTGCAGTAAAGAATTCCCTTCTTATTCCATGTTCTTCACAAAAATCGAAAATTTCATTCGAGGTAAATTGCCCTCCTCGATTAGATCTGAGGCATTTGATTCTGCGATCTGAATCATTTTCAACCAGATCTTTGAATGATTTGAACTTTTTGAAGGCTTCATCTTTATAATTCATGAGTCCTATCTAACACATCCTTGAAAAGTCATCAATGAACAATATGAAGTACTCATCTCCTCGAGGTGACCTCTTCCTAGTTGGACCCCATATATCAGTATGGACAAGTTCAAGTGGCCTGCTAGTTGATCCTTCCTTTTCAGGGAAATTAGTTCTGGTTTGTTTACCAAACTGACATGATTTGCATATTGTATTGTCTGGAATTCTAATGTCAGGAAGATCATGAACCGCCTGATATTTGTATGCTTTCCTTATCTGAGAGAAGCTTAGACGCCCCAATCTTCTGTGTCATAGCCAGTGTTCATCATTCTTGCTTAGATATCATTTTTGTTGTCCTTCTTTGAATATGTATAGATTATTTGGAGTTCTTATGCCTTTGATCACTGTTTTTCTTGTATCAAGCTCACGAAAAATACATTCATTTGATCGAAATATTACCTCAGTTCCTTGATCACACATTTGACTGACACTCAATTAATTATGCTTTAAGCCATCAACATACATAACATTTCCAGCTTTTACCTTCTCTTTCAAATGAATAGAACCTTTACCTTTTATGAATGCTGGGGTGTCATTTCCAAATGAGACCTTCTTTTCCTTTTCTAAGGCACTATATGGCTGAAGTTTTTCTTTATCACCTGTCATATGTTTCGAGCATCCACTATTGATGTACCACTAATTTTCCTGTCCTTCTTGCGTATAAGGCTATCCCACATCTTTCTAGTTGTGGTTCTTTCTTTCTCCATGTTTTAGGACTAAATGAAGCTTGCTCCTTCTGAATTGTTTGCCAAAAGCTACTCCTGCATTCAAAGTCTTCATGACCGAAGTTGTTACAAATAGAAAATTCTATTTCATTTTCAAGAGCAGAAAATTTATTGTAGGTCCTTTTCATGATCCCAATCATACTCTTTTGTTTTTGAGCTTGCCTAGTCATGATGGTCTTGTAGGCAACACATTGAGCAGCTTTGTGACAAAAGTTATGACAAGAGAAACATTGGCCATTGAAGAAATTCCTACGAATATCAAACCTACCAACCAAATGACTGTAGTTTCTATTGACATCCATTCTTGAGACAAATTGGGAATGATTTACCTGTGGTTGGTTGAAGCTTCTGTTCATCCTTGAAGTAGATTGTCCCCGATTTACTTGGTAATATTTGTTCATTCTTGAAGCAAATTGTCCCTGATTTACCTGGTGATCCCCATTATACTTTTGTTGTCGATTGTCAACCTGTTCATTTTTCCTTGCTACATCAAGATAAATTTTGGAGGTGGATGGCTTCTGTGCTTGCTTTTGTTCTTAAGACGCTTCTTCAGAATATCCGAGACCTGTCTTGATTAGAGGAGAACGCTGCACTTTGATAATTTCGTCTAAAGTTTCAGATCCTTTAGCAAATATAAGATTGAGGGCTTTTGTTTTTTCAATTTCTTTTCTATGTCCCACAATTTCACATTCTAACTCTTCATTGTGTTTATCTCTTTCAGCAAGTTGGAATGTCAGAGTATCTATGATCATATTCTTTTCTTCTAAACAAATTTTAAGTTTAGAAATTTCTTCATAAAGTCCTTCTTCATTTATAGCATCCAAGAAATCATCATCTTCAAAGGCCATCAAAAGTCTATCATCATTACCTTGTTCATCTTCATCACTATTTGAATGTCCATCACTGTCTTCATGAGTATAATAGCTCTTTTTACTTACATTCTATTTTTTGTTCCATCTAACAGGTTCCTTACCTTTATCTTTATGAGGACACTTTGTAGCATAGTGACCGAGTCTTCCACAAGCAAAGCATTTGAAAGGCAGCTTACCTCTGAATCTTCGAGTTCCTCATTGAAGGTTCTTGACAAAGTTTGATTCTTCCTCTTCTTCAGACATATATCATGACTCATTGTAATCTCCTTTTCTTGAGGCTTTGAATGCGGCTTCTCTCCTGTTTGATGGTCCCCCTTTTCTCATTTCGGAATCAATTAGAACTCCATGCAGTTGAGACATGGTAAGGCTTTGTAGATCCTGCTTTTCTTCTATGGCGGAAACTTTTGAATCAAACTTAGACGAAAAAGATCTTATAACCTTTTCAACCAAAAAAACTTCTTTTATTTCATCACCCAAGTTCTTCATACAATTTACGATCTCATCTATACGTAGGAAATAGTTAGCCATAGTTTCATCATTGTGCATTCTGAGACTTTCATATTGAATTCTAAGAATTTGTTGTTTTGCTCGTTTTACCTGATCATCTCCTTCATAGCTCAGAACAATCTTGTCTCATAGTTCTTTTGCGATTTTGAGTTGTATAACCTTGACGAATTCTGATTGAGAAAGACTCACTAATAGAGTATTGACAGCATTTGCATTTGTTTCATATTGCTTCTTACCAGCCATATCTGTAGGAGTTTCTAATGGAAATGCATATACTATTTCCACAATATCCCAAACTTTCGCATCAAGATATTGAAGATAGGCTATGATTCTTACCTTCCAATAGATGAAGTTTCTCCCATAAAAAATTGGTGGTCTAATGGATGCCTCTCTCTCGTAGTTGTTCATGATGATAGATCTTCCTTCAAGCGGTCAAGCTTCTTCTGAAGGACCTACTTTGATACCAATTGTTAGAAATAATACTGAGAGGGGGGGGTGAATCAGTACTATCAGGTCAATTATTTCTCAATTCATACACAGATTTGTATACGCTACTTAAGTTAGTGAAACCAACGTATATACGCAAATTCAGTTAAGGAAACTAGCGTATAACTTACAAACTTATAATTTAATTATTCTTCAGATGTTGATCTTTAATCTGTGTGTCAAATCCATATAAACATTAACAAGGAATAGAAAAAGAGTGTAGACAATCACACACAAGAACACAAGATATAAGGTGGAAACCCAATATGGGTGAACACCACCTACCGCAATTTGTCTGTATCTTCTTTCAATTAGAAACTTATTTTTACAATGATTCTATATTGGTGTAGTCTTATACCAGTATGTAGGCTACAACTTGCAAAAGGCTACAACCTTCTCTCGTTCTCAAGCTTCTCCGGGAAGGGAGCTACAACCTCCTTAGCTTTTGTACTAGCTGAGGTACTAGTACGTAGGTGCTGACCTACAAAACGCTACAACCTTCTCTTTTCTTCCAGGTACCATGTTTAATAAATTTTCAAATTGGATCCATGAATAACATCAATCAAACAACGAGTATATCCACATCAATCAATCTCCTTTGTACCAACCAATATAGAATCAACCAATCACTTCTCAGAATGCTATAACCAGAAAACAATAATAGTAACCAAATACCAATTCTGAATCCAGAACACTGCAACAATAAATAGAAGCAGCTAAAGCATGTTTCATGAGATGTACACTACTTCACCATGCATAAACCTTCATATATATGCAGATGTATCAATGCCAACCAGCGTATACGCTTCCTTCAGTTGCTGAACCTGTGTGTATACACACCTATGCCGCACTGAACCTGCGTATAGATCTATAAAAGATAATTCACCCTTTTAATTAATTAGACATCAGTTATACCCAGATTATCAGATTTATAGATCTAATCATGCGCCAATTATAACAAATCAAAGGTTACAAAGATACTATTATTCAAGCCTTAAAAACTTAATCCATCAATAGAACTTATCCATCTTTTAGCGCTCAGGTTCCTCCTTGGTTCAGATCTAGCACCGCACCATAAACCAATCATCAGTATTCCAGTTCCTACTCCTCTTAAGATATTCAACACATAGTCAATGCACTTTCCAAATGATCTCCTTCCCTTTTTATAGTCTTAGGCCTTACTTAAAACATGGTCCAAAACCATTCAGAACCAATACTAGGGACTCAATACCTGGGTTCAATACTTTTGGATGCAAAACCAAGGACGAAAACTATAGGTTCAAATATGTCGGACTAAATACCATGGACCAAACATAACTTTTCCCACATGTACGCTCTTTTCTTTGCATGAAAGTGTGTGCATACGCATACGTGCCCTTTGATCGGTGATCCTGCGTGTATACGCGACTTTTTTAAGAGGAGCCTGCGTATACCTCATTTTATTTCATTCTGAGAGCCTGAACTGAGATCTTCTATTTGAGTGAGTTGCCATCAAGGACAACACCTGTGCCATAGTGCCAAACCTGTGTCATAATGCCAACACTTTGAAATCATCTACAAAAAAGGGGAAGCAAAATGTTGTTGGAGATACACTCTCAAGAAAGGATGAGGATGTGGAAGAATTCTTTTGTGCTACTTTTAATATATGGTTTATCCAACCAGATTAGATAAACAAAGCAAGGGATGAATGGAAGAAGTATGATGAAGTGTGGCCACTCATTCAAAAGTTGTAGAATATCCCAGTTCAAACAATATTTCCATAACTTGATGAGGAAAGAAAAATCATATCAGAACCTGGAGCAGTCACAGAAACAAGAACCTAACAACTACAGAATCAATCAATTTCAGAGTATCTCATCAAGTGGAAGAACTTACCCGCTAAAGATTCCACATGGGAGGACAAGAATTTTATATAGAAGCATCAAGAACCACTCAAGTGTTGAGGACAACACTTTTTGAAGGAGAGGGGCATGTTAGGTTCCTATACTACTAGCGTAACCCCTTATTGTTATTCGTACAACCCCCTTATTATATTGTTGTGCCCATGTAGTCCCCATATTGTTATTATTGTGCCCTTACATTCTTATTGTTATGTCGACTCTCATTATCCTATGACCCCTTATACTCCTATATATAGAAAGGAGGTTGCCCCCTCGAGGACGCTTATTTTGAAGGCGTTTATCTATCTTTTTGTAAGCTAGTTTCATAACACAAACACATATGTTATTTATCTACTTTCAGGTTTTATTGTGGGTCAACACTACAATTTTTCAAATATCTTTCACACAAACATCCTCTCAACGTTTCTCTTCTTGTAGGAAAGAGTAAAGTATAATATACAATCAAGTAGAATAAATAGGTCTGGCTCTCTTTTCATATTTCCATTGAAGGAAACGGTATTGACTTCATTAAACAACAGAATCCTTAAGTCATTTCTCATTTAAATCTGATCATTTTTCCTTGTTACTTGTTTAAATTGATTAATTGATGTTTCATGTGTGATGTATTCTCATCATATAAGATATTGTCAGTTTTCAAATATTCAATGAATTTTGATTTCATCCTACTTCGACCATTCACCTTTGTCCTTTTAGGAAGCTAAGATGAAAAATGGAAATTAGGGAAAATAAATATGACATATTTTATAATCTGTTATTAACTTTTAAAGTTAATATGGTGGCTCAAACTGTATATGAAATTTGAATCCATAAATTTGTTTTCTTTTTATTTAGTTGTAGTTTCCATCTTGAAACCCTACTATTCCCAATCAACTAGTACTTTCCAGCATATGTTATACATTTACTATCCATGTCATCACCATTACAAGATAATCAAAGATTACAATTATAAATCGTTTCTCTAATAATTTTGTAAACTCTCCTTACTACTACTAGTCTGGTAAAATAGTCATTTATAATCATAAAGGATATGAAACATTTTATATAGACTATAATTCTTATAGTATTTCAGCTTGTAATCTGTTATTTCTTTGGCTTATTATGTTTCACTGTTGAGGAGTTTTTCAACATCTATTTGATCTTAAAATCTATTTTTCACTAGATTTAAAAGTAGAAGTGCATTCTAGGAATTGTTTATGGCTAGTACTTGAAGTATTTTGGTTTCTGAAATACATCCAGATGCGAGAAATCATTTCCAAAAGGTTGGAAATGCCTCAATGGTTTCTGGCAATTTCTTTGCAACTTCCTATGTTTTTGCATTAATTTTTTAGAAGTTGTAGTCGAAAAATTATAAAGAAGGAAATAAAGGGTTTTCTAATCCTTCCCTAGCTCATTAAGTCAAAAGTAATATCCCTAAACATGAAAGATCAAGTAAAAAAAAAAAGATATTTTATGGGAGGCGAAGGGAAATAACTTCAATGAAAATATCTTCTCTTCACCTTTTTCAAAAATATTTCATGTCATTACCTTTGTTTCTTGAAGTTTCCTAAAAAATCTATCTTGAGAGTTCTTGTTTATAAAAACTCATTTCCTTCCCTCTGTTGGTTCCCATCTCCAATAATTAGGTTCAGATAGAAAAACAAGTATTTTTTACCTTCATTTTCATATATGTTCAGTACACATTGAAGTTTCTCTGGAGATACTTATCATTTCCAATATCCATGGTTATTTGAAATTGTGTCAGAAATTATGATGTGGGAACTTTTGTTGCAGGCCTTAGATTTGATAGGATGGAATAATGTGTTGGTGTTGATGGGCTCATCCCTATATGGAAAATATGAAAATGAATATGCAACTAAACTAGCTAGACTAGAATCAAGGTGCTTGCAGTCTGAACCTCGACTAAATCCAAATATTGAATTAATTCTGGAAACTCCTCGAAAGACTAAGTAGTATAACATGAGCTTGTTGATTCTAGATACCTAGTAGCAAGAGCAGGTATTATTCTCTTCCACCTTGAGTTAGGTTTTAGATGTTGATGATGTTTTGCTTCACCATTAGTGCAAAAGGAGCCACCAAAAATAAAGGATCATCATGCCCATTTTATTTGCAAAGTTATTGGCATATTTGTGTTGTACGAGTTTTTATCGTTTTATTATTTTAGGTCTGACTTTAAAGTAAATCTAGCTATTATGTTTCCAACCATTCCATTCAAAAGTATTATTTTGAATTTACTAATATTTGTGACTACTTTGTAAAGTGATTTTATTAAATCTTTTTCAGAGTGATTTTGATATAATTTTAGTTGTTGTGATTTTAATTTGGATGGATTTTTATTTTAACTATCTAATAAATCTCACATAATTCTTTAAAGGATGCTAGCTTAATGGAAGAGCACTTGTTTTATAAGGATGTTGTTGGCTTGATTCCACTGTGTCCTAATATGAATTAATCAATGATTTGTAGTCTATTTTTAATTAAATACTTTTAATATTGGTTTAATTAATTGGTGAGATATTTTTCTAGATTCATTATTTTATATTGTCTCTAAAGAGACAAAATTGATGTTGTGTTATCTTTGAATGTAATCTTTTATTGTCTCTAGAGAGACAATAGTTAGGATCAAAGATATTGTCTCTTTAAAGGCAATACGTCTTTAATCCCAAATATTTTATCTTTAAATACAAAATGTATTTAATCCCAACTATTGTCTCTATACACAAAAATGAAATTGTCTCTTGAGAGACAAAAATGAAATTGTCTATAGAGAGACAAAAATGCTTGTGTTATATATTTTCTTTATAGAGACAATATTTTAAGACAATTTAATTTGAGACACCCGCTTAAAAATAGTATTTAAGTCAACACACAAGTTTTATTTTGTCTCAAGTTAAGACAATTTACCAAAAAATTGTCTTAAATGTTGTCTTAAAACCCTCCTTTGTGTTGTAGTGTCTACTCCATTTTATGGTCATGTAAGATGTTATATCTGTAACAAGTTTAGCCATGTAGAAAAAGAATGTAGGAACAATTCAATGGATTTTCACATACAACAATATAAACAACCAGACAAGGATATTGTTACAAAAAGCCCTCAGAAAGATGGATCCACCAACACTTCTCATATTGAGCAAAAGGAAGAAGAAAAATTAAGGTGTGTACATGCTCTTTGCTCATTTGAAGATGGAGATTAATGGTACATAGACAATGGATTCTCTCATCACATCACTGCAGATAAGAACAAGAGGTTATTCTTGGAAATAATGCTCCAACAAAAGTTCTACAAAAAGTTAGAGCGAAACTTGATAAGTATGCAACTGATGCATTATTATTTGAAGTGATAAAATAAATTATTTTAAGAGTAGCTAAAATGGTTGAAAAAGGACATACATTTGTATTTACTTCAAGTAAATGTAGACATATAGATAAACAAACTGGAAAAGTTATAACAAAAGAATATAGAAATCTAGACAAATTGTATTTTCTAGTAAAAAATAATTTAGCCAAAAATAAGAGGCATATCTCCTCTTCTTTAGATCCAAAGTAAAATAAGTCTATCTCTATTGTAGTCTATTGTATTTAAAGCATACTTCTAATAGTGATTGCAGAAGTAAATGTGGGGTACATATCCTCATAAAGATCAAGTCCACAACATTAGTGATTTATGATCTCAGAGGGAGCTATATATCAGTATCTTGATAAGATGTTTTCCAAGCAGAGGCATTTGCAACATAGGCCTGCCTATAGACATTATCAAATGAGAAAGGCTATCATTGTTCACAAATTTTATATACAAATAGCATTGGAAGTCTCAATACCACCTTTTGACCATGCTTTACTTTCGTATATAGTTCATTTCTACATAAACTTTTTCTTCGCACATGTATTTCTTCTTTATAGCCTTCAATTCTACACATCCTATTTCTGCAAAACACATCCCTTTCAGTACATATTCCCACTTCAACATGTATGAAAGCATTTCCACCTCGACACACTTGTTGCATACATCTCTATCCTAGACACTGTTTCTTCGGGCTAGACACTACTTTGAACGATTTATTTGTCACTTTTTTCCTCTTTCACATGCTTTGGTAATTTGTGTTTTTCATTCATATGCTATGCTTCTCTTCCAAAGTTTAAAATGCAATGCATACAATCTATAAAAAAAATTGTCGTAAAGAAAAATTAGAAGTCAGTTTATCTCTGCACACAGTTTATTTCTACATAGGTTTTACCTTTGAACATGCCTTGGTCCTTCCGTCAAACAAATAATAAGTTATTCCAATAAAAGAAATTAGTGTAAATTTAAACGAAATTTATTTCTTTCAGCTCTATGTTTTTGTTTTATGCATGAAAGTCAGAATATGCATTCATTTTTTCCAATATATAAAATTTTATGAGTTCTTAATGCCCTTAGGTACCATAAAATGGGAATTGATTCTTGATATTTTGATCGAGATCCAACCCAAGAAGTCACTTCGAGTGGAAGTGAAGATGTCACTTCTACATGATCCTGCTTCCACACACATCCCTACTTCTACACCTCTACGCACATTCATTCTCCGTACACTTTCTCCACATAAGTCCATGTCGCGAAGCATATAAATATCTTATGATTCAAACTTCCAATTAGATAATGTAGATGCACTATTGTAAATATATGGTTACATATGCCCTTTAACTAGGTCTAATATATTTAATGACTAGGTATTCCAATAGTATGAATATTATACTCTTGAGCGCTAGTATATTATCAAAGTGTTGATAGTGCTAGTCCCGCCAACATTCAAGGATCTCCCTAATATGTGGTCCCAATTAGGCCTCACAGTGTTTGGGATAGGAGCCCCATCCAGAATATGGCTCGGTTATTAATTTCTTAAATATTTTCCTTGGCTCTAATTGTAAGGAAGAGAGATCAATGCAAATGTGCCTTCAAAAAGCAACTAAGTGTGCCTGGTGAGTGTTTGGTTGTAAGTGTGTCAAGGTTATTATACTGCAAAGGGAGAAAAGAAGGTGAGCCTCTAAGAGAGAGGTAATAGTACCACCCTAGTAGAGACACATGTAACTGTAGGAATTTACAGGGTAAGTTCCTCAGACAGAACACCAAAGGACATTGCTCACAAATAGATCATAGATCAATACACCAGTATTTTTGACGTGGTTAAAACCCTCAAAGAGGGAAACAGTCCACAGCCTGAGCCAACGCGGCCACTTCAGGAAATTTATTAATAAAAGAATGAAATTTTACATAAGCTTCTCCCATGAACAGTTAACCTACAAATGACCTTCGATGCTCTTTAAATAGAGATCATGGACCAATCGGGTGTGAAGCCACGGATCAAGTGTCGGTAATACTAAGGAGAGAATGAATCGTCGGATCACTACATATCGTGATCGTCTGATTGTAAGTTACAAAATTACATAATAAAGAAACAAACTTTACCTAACTCTATACTGGACCAAGTTATTCTTAACTATTTCCTATGTGTCAGAATATCGTAACATCCCCCCTTAAGAACAACTTGGGATAGGATTGAAGGATTTACAAATATGACACAATAGGAGAAGGAAGGAGGCACGAGAACCTATCCCCCCTTAGTGACAACTTCGTGAACTCCAACCATAAATCGAAGTTTAGTAAACTTCGCCTCTGTGACAGCCTTTGTAAAGATGTATGCAACTTGATCATCTGTTGAACAATATTGCACTTCAAGAACATGGTCATGAATGAGCTTTATGATAAAGTGCATGTGTAGTTCAATGTGTTTTCTATGCTGATGTTGGATTGGATCTTTGCATAGTTGAATGGCACTTTGATTATCACACCAAAGTGTAGTCGGATGCTGCTGCTGAAAGCCAAACTCTGATAGGATTTGACGAAGCGAAAAGGCTTCCTTACTAGCTTCTATGGCACCACGATACTCTGCTTCCACTGAAGAAAGAGAAATGGCACCTTGTTTCTTGCAAGCCCATGTAATAGGTCCTAAACCAAGAGTGAACACATAACCGACAGTAGACTTCCGATCATCAGGGTCACTAGCCCAATCGAAATCAGTGAAACCAACCAATAGAGGAGATGCTTTGGCACTGTAATGAATTCCAAATTGAACTGTACCTTGAACATAATGAAGTATTCTTTTAGCTTCTTTCCAATGACTTTCATGCGGGTTTTGCATAAACCGGGCAACAAGGCCAACAGCAAAGGAAAGGTCAGGACGTGTATGGGTTATATACAAAAGTTTTCCTACAAGTTGACGGTATAAGGTAGCATCAACTTTAGGGGAAGTACAAGTGACTGAGAGTTTAATTCCAGAATGAAAGGGAAAATGAGCTAGCTTACAGTCTTCCATGTGAAAATGGCGTAGAATATCACAGGCATACTTGGATTGGGAAAGGGAAATACCTTCCTTAGATTGCAAGACTTGAAGACTGAGAAAATAATGCAAGTGTCCTAAGTCTGTCATTTCAAACTTCTTTTTAAGGCTGGACTTCACATGGTTGATAAGGTTGGGATCACTAGCAGTGAGGATAAGATCATTAACATAAAGAACAAGAATGATAAGAGACTTGCCCACTTTCTTGGTGTAGACAGTATTGTCAGAATGACACCTAGAAAAGCCAAATTCTAAAAGAAAGCTATCCATTTTGGCATACCAAGCCCAAGGAGATTTCTTGAGACCATAAAGGGATTTCTTAAGCTGACATACAAGACTGGAGTTTGTTTGTATAAAGCCAATAGGTTGTTCCATATAGATTTCTTCATGCAAGTCCCCATGTAAGAAGGCGGATTTAACATCCATCTGATGGAATTCCCATTTGAAAGAGGCAGCAAGTGAAAGAACAAGGCGGACAGAGTTCATTTTGGCAACAAGGGAGAAGGTTTTAGTATAGTCAATGCCTTCAACTTGTGAAAAACCCTTAGCAACAAGACGAGCTTTATGTTTATCAACTTTCCCATCTGGTCCATACTTGGTTCTATAAACCTATTTGCATCTAACAAGTTTTCGTCCCTTTGGTAGAGGAACAAGATCCCATGTATCATTTGCCAATAATGAACGATATTTTTCATTCATAGTGTTGGACACCTAATCCTAAAGGGTTAGCATGGAAGCCGAATGGACAAAGCAGTCCAAGGGACCTTGGGATGTGAATCCCAACGGTCACCATATTGTACTATAAATGTACATCTTTTGTGAATAAAAATTACAATGCATGCTTTATCTTTCTATCTGTTTCTCGTTAACCATGTCTGTTTAACATGGTATCAGAGCCATGATGTGTGGCCTGTGTAATTACCTTGAATAGTGCTAGCCTATTTAATTCTGCCTACCTGTTCTTCTGAATACCTCTGACTGTCATAAACGTTTAAAAGGAAAAATAGCTTCATTACACCTGCTCCTCTGTCGGTTGCCTGAAGGAGAAACGCTCTCTGACATAACGCCTCTGTTACACCTGCGCTGCCCTGAATTCGTTCAAAATACAAAACCGTTCTAGCGCCTCTGGGCCTTGTCCATTAACGCTCCGTTCACTGCCTGCTCCTCTGTCCACTGACTGACATAAGCATCTCCCGTTGTTTAATAGCTACGGTTATTAACTGCGCTTTTAATAGCGATTGAAGTAAGCCTCACTGTCTGAAAAGGCATCCGGGGAAGCCACCACATAGCAAGAAGGTGGAGTTCTGTCGCCTTGAGTTGGGCCATCTGCACAGAACTCAGAAAAATATAGCATGCCCGCAAGCGAACCCGCTGACAAGTTGTAACGTAAGCTGTTCTCAAACACTTGGTTCTTTAAATCTTCAAAATCTGGTTGCGAAGCCGCGCCTGGATGATCATCATCGGTTGGAGAAGGAACAAGTCAAGTTTCCCCTTTGTGTTGGGAACCTAGTCGAAGGATCTGCACTGTCATGGTCGGTCAGTCTTGGAGATGATGTTGCGAGGTAGTCAGAGTGCAGGGGACCTTCATAACATATTTGGTTGTCAACATCCATGCCGATGCTGCTACACTCATCTTGAGTGATTTTGCTGCGCTTGAGATCAGGCCGAAGGGAGTTAACCCACCTTAGCCTACAGATCCTGCCATTTCTCTTGAGTCCAGCTACTTTGGCGAGAAAGTTCCAGCGCCCTGGATTGGTTTATGGGATTTCCGTGGCGGATTTTGGCCGGATTCAGGTGGATTTTCTGACAAAGGTCGCAGTTCTGAATATGGTCTGATGACTTCTGCGCAACTTGTGTGGCTAGTTCATCCTCATCGGCAGTGCGCCACCACGGCCCACCTTTATCACATGATTTGGAAGTTGTTATGTTACTAGCATATTTCTCATATCCTTCTGAGATTGCATATTTTTCTGTCTTTGCAGTCATCCAGTGATAATCCTGATCCCAATACTCAGGATAAGAAGACTTTGGATCTTCCTTGGCATTTTCATTATCATGTAACTTCTGCATGCCAACGCTCTCACTCTCTACAGTTCTGAATGTAATATCTTGATTTTTAGAAGCAGACTGTTCTCTGCCACTCAATTTTTCTCCTGAAAAAACATCTAAGTTGGATTCTTTATGTCTATCTGCATTTTTAGGGCAATCAGCATCATACTTGGAACTCATAGGAACCTCATCCTCCATCTGAATATCAACAGTTTCACATCAATTTTTCTCCTGAAAAAACATCCAAGCTGGATTCTTTATGTCTATCTGCATTTTTAGGGCAATCAGCATCATACTTGGAACTCATAGGAACCTCATCCTCCATCTGAATATCAACAGTTTCACACTTCATGTCTTTAACATACTCGTAGGTGAAATCCCTCTGGTATCCAAAATTAGGCTGCCACTGTAGCCACCATCTTGTGTCTGGAGAGAGGTTAATGTTTGAAGAATTCCAATTGACGGGTACAAAAGCTGAAGAAGAATTATCTGTTCCACTCTCAGTATCAGAGTGAGATGGGTCGGACTGAGACTTTGACGATGTTGCATTCGGACAACAAGCCAATTTTAAGATTAAATTTGCGTTGTACTTCTAGAATACAAAGGATGTGTCTATAAATCGAAGATTCTGTGCTGGTGGTCAGAATTAATAGAGAGCTGTGGATAGATTGACACTCTTCTCTAGGTTGTAACAGTAAGTTGATGATTATATGAATTATATGAGTGTAATTTCTTCAGAATTTTATGCATTGCAGCTATAATATAATTTATCATGGAAAACAGATGGAACTATGAGTTATAATTTTTTCCAAATAGAAAAAGATGATTGAAGATAGCAGGGGTTATGTTTACTAATGAATCAGGAAACTGGTAACTCGTATCAAATAAGTCACACCCATTCCATGTGATGTTTTGAAGGATGTTTGAGGGCGCTGTTTTGGAGACAGTCACACCCATTCCATATGATGTTTTGAAGGATGGATACTAAGGTTTTAGAAAAGTAACTGGGTTTGGTTCTTTAATGATTTTAATGAGAAGATTACTTTAATTGTTGGGGTGATATCACCATTATATGCACCAAATTGTCTGCTATTGGTTGCAAGCATTGTGATTATTTAGGGTACATTTTCACTTCAAAACAAGTTTCTAGTGGTGCATTTCTATTGAGAAAAATGACTACAATTACTGAAGTATTAGAGTTCATGAAAACTCTTATACAATCCACTGTTAATGACACATTACAAATCAGCAAAGGCTCTCTCTCAAGAATTCAGACATGTCTACAATATGCACAAGAAAAGATTGATTTTTTGCAGCTTGAATCACAGCTACAGCAATGGAGTCATCTTTCTGAACCTGTTTATGTTCAGAAGATTGAAACAGACTCCCATAAACAGCAAGTCAATAATGTTCCTGTTCATTCAAACAAAGCAGCAAGGTTACATGCAGATGCAGAAGTTCAATCTGCACTTCCCAAGCCCATCATCAGACCTTGGGAACAGCTTGTCCACAACAGGCACAGAACTGGTCTTGGATATGACAAGGACTTGTCCTTTCATATTC